>VZRE01013793.1:234732-352901 GCA_013396775.1 Cephalopterus ornatus | reverse complement strand
CGGGGGAGCGGCCCTTTTCCCCGGTTTGGGGCTTCCTTGCCGCATTTTGTTTGCTCGCCTGCTGCGCGCCTCGCCCCGGCGGTGCCGGGAGCCGGGCTGTTCCGTCGCCCCGCACTGGAGGAGAGTGAGGTCCTACCCCGCCAACTGTTGGCGGTGCTGCTGCTGCCGCCACCGAAACTCACCGGTGTTTCCCCCGCTCCGTTCGGGGTTTGCGGGAGTGCTGGCGGATGGGCAGCTCGCAGAAATGCCAACCCGGAGTGCTGCCACCTCGCTGCTCGTCCCCGGCGGGCATGTGCGGCCGCTCCGGGCGGCCGTGTGTTTGCGGGAGAGCGGCCCTGCCCGCCGCGGAACCCCGGCCGTGCACGGAGCCCCGCGCTCGCACAGGAGCCCCGCTACAGCGGGGAGTGCGGGGGCTGCTCCTGCCCCAGCTCCCCGCCGGGGACAGCCGTGCACGCATGGCTCTCTCACTGTATAACTGTGGTACTGCAAGCTGGGGCTGAGACTGTGGCATCGTTATAAGAACAGTTTGCAGTTAATTGGTTTGGCAGATGAACTCCTGCTCAATCCTCCTGCCCGCTTCTGTTGCTTAAGTGCCAGCGCCACCTCCCACCATTTCCCCCCTTTTCCCCCGCTTTTCCTTTGAAGCGTCGCATAACTGTATCGCCAGCAGGATGGAAAGTGCTGATTCAGCAGCCAGGAGCCCCACTCCATCTGAAGTGGTGGTCTGCCTGAAATGTTCCCATTTGTTGAAACGGGAACATGTGTTGCTGGTATGTCAAAGCAGCATTGATCAGGTTTTTGAAAACAGACTCAAAGAATGTGGTTTGCTTTTCCCTTCAGTAAAGCAGAATGAATTTGGGTTTGGGGGAAAGCAAGAGCGAGCAAGATAGGAGGGATGTGGGTATCTACCACCTCAAGTTACACTTCTGAGAGACAGTTGAAATTGTTCTGCCTCATAAAGGATGCATTAACCCCCCAGCTCCATCTATTCCTGCATTTAGAGACTAGTAGTTGTGCTTAAAGCTCTAGAAAAGGTATGGAGAAGGGCAACAAGGCTAATCCTAGGATTAAAAGGAGTGAGTTATGAGGACAGGTTAAAAAAACCCTCCACAAATGCATGGAGATTAGAAAACTCACAGGGAAAAAGGAAATATGCTTGAAACTTTAAATAGGAGCTTTAGCTGTGCTTCATGATCATTTTGGGACTGACGCAGGGTGCAGAAAGTAAGCAGGATGTACTCACCATGCTGTGTTAGTCTTCCTTCATGGCTTAACCTCTCAGTGCAGCATGAGAAGGAGAGCTGTTCCAGAGCTGTATTCCTCTGGCTATCTTTGTACAGGTGTATGTTAATATCAAGGCTGCTTGGATTTTCTTTCTCCAAAACCAAATTCTTTAAAATTCAGCACAATATAGAGCAAACAGCAAAGCCTGAAGAGTACTGTTTGGCAGCCTTACTGCAAACAGTAAACTGACAGAGCAGCAGACCCTGACGCTTGCCTCCAGTGATCATTTTACCATGTTATAGTCTGATTTATTTTCTTCACTTGGACTTTATTTGTTCTTAAAGTAGGTCTTGTTTGCTCTGGCTACATATTAAAGATCTTGTGGTACTTCCATGGTTTTCCTTGGTTTTGTTAATCAAACTGTCCCCTCCCTGAGTGCTGTGTGAATTGGCTTTCATCCTCAGATACAGCCACACCTGGATTTCAGTAGCATATTCCTATGTTTTTTATTAGGTAGTCCAAAAGTGTTGCCTAAATGCAAAATGGATCTCTGCATTTCAGTTCTGCTAAAGTGTACACTGCGCTCTCTGTGAATAAAACATATATTTGCAACCCTCTGTCTTGTGAACACTTAAATGACTCCAGCAAGAATTGTCACAAGGGTTTTTTTAGAAGTCTTTGGTCATGTTCTCATCTGTGCTTGGGGTGTAAATGGGCAAAAAAGTATCTGGCTCTTTCTGGCGAAGGTATCCTTCCAAGGCAGGGAGTTCCCAGCTGGCAGCGGAGAGGCATAGCTGGGTCATGCGCTGCTTCTGCCAGGAGCACGGGAGCGTTGTGTTGGGAATTTGTTTTCTGACAGCCCTGAATGAGCAGATGTCCATTTAGACTGTGAGGCACTGTCACCTTCCCTTGGTATGCATAGTGGTGGCAGCAGGCAAGCTGAGGGGCTCCCGGGTAGCGTCACACTGGGTAGGACTGTGCTGTTTCTCCTTTCCTCCCTTTTGCCATACCTCTCTATGTCTGGTTGTAGAGGTAATGGTGCTAAATGAGGCCAGATTTGTAGACAAAACTTTTGCTTAGACCATCTGAGCTCTGTCTCAGGAAGTGTGTGTTTGTGTGTGTGGGAAATGCACTCAGGTGCTTCTTCAGACCACTGACATCGGGGATGGGGGAGTCGATGAAGGGGTTGCCTTTTGAAGTAGACATTTTTAGGGTGCACTTAAGTATTTGCTTAAGCAAAAATTTCGCTGGTTGCAGAAAACACTGTGGTGCAAAACCCTTCCTGTTTTCTACTGGCCTTTTTACTCTAAACCTCTGGGTGAACTTTATTAATTGGGTCAAGAGAAAAGCTTTTCTTCACTTTAAGCCAACATTTTTTTGTCCAAACTAAGATTAAGGAAGCCTGCTTTTCTTTTGAATTTATCTCAGTTACAAGAGTATTGATGCCAGTTCACAGTGTAGCGTTTCTTACGTGTGCCCACCTGGCCCAGTGTTTTCACAAACAAGGAAGATAACTCTTGAGACCTCTGCCTCTGTCAAGCTTGCATGCAGCTTGCCAATTGGCTTGGCTACAGTGTGATTGCATAAGCCTCCGTCAGTAGGAAAGCAGGCTAAGAAGTTTGGATTGTTTTTCTTGGAAACTAGACCTGCTCCTGGCCACGTCCAAAATATACCAGTTGTGACTCTTCACCCAGGGAAATCTAGGAATGGTGATCCTTTACCAAAAAGTTGAAACCCCATAATCTTTTTAAGAATTGCAAGGAATGAGGTTGCCAAGGAGCCTTTTTGTTAGCATTGAACTTTATTTACAGGTTTGCTAACCTGTAAATAAATAGCCTGCTGGTCAGGAGAGCACTTTGCAGTCTAAACTTGGATGTGGCAAAGTAGTCTTGTTTCCTACCACTTTTTCTCCCAAACCAGTGGTTGTTGTGAAACATAATATTACGAAGTAAACAGATGTCATCTCACTGACTTCTCTTTTTACATGTTGAGCTGTGTGCTTCTGAACTAGTCCTGTGCCAGGTCTTTCCTATTCTCATGCCATCTGTTGAATTGGATGATCTTTTTGTACAGCATTTCCCACTTTAACTCATTATGGCTCCTCTGTTGCATTGTGGATGTGGAGAGTACTGTCCTAGGAAGCCAGATTCCACTATGAGTGCAGCATTAAAGAAAACTGTTGATCAGTATGAGGCATCCTGTCTACAAACAGACTGTTAATCTCTTCAGTCATGAAACAACCAGAACAGCCTGACTCTAAGATTTGGTTGGATATATTCTACAGATCCTTTGCTTATATGCTTTATTCTTGTGGATGCTGTCTCTTCAGCAGGTGCCTGATATAAGAGAAACAGATAGGTACTACATTTTTCATAGAGGTACATTCATCTGAAAGTGGTGAGTTTTGTGGTGTCTAGCAGCTTTTGGACTTAAAATGTGCATAAGAGCACTGAATATGGAAGGATTCGTGAAGCGAGTCACCATCAGTGACAGGTTATCCTGAAACTGTTTAAAGAGATCTTCACATTGACACTAATGTGCACCCATTGATTGAAAACTTATCTCCCTCTTTGCTTTCCTAGGGTCTTTCATAAGTTGCAGATGGATCAGTTCATGCAGAGCAGATGAACATGGTTGTCAGGACTGAAGGCCAGTTCATACATTATTTTACAGTAGTGCCCTTGTGAACAGTTCTGTCTTTCCTGGTCTCTGTATCAGAAAAGACCAGGGATTTCTGTTTAATGGTGAGGAGTCTCACTGATTGAACCATGAAGTTTTGAGCACTGGGTGAGTCACCTTCCTTTAGAAGGTGGCAGCAGCTATGTGGCTGCTTGGATTTTTACTGGCAAACAACCTTTGTAGGCAAGGACCAGAGACTCAGGTGTGGATTGAACAAAAATATAGTCAGGATGAATAATGTGGGTTCTTCAAAGCCCAACACTAACGCTTATTTACAAGTCAAGAGAGCTTTTAATGAAACCTGCTAATTGCATCCCAATTAGTTAACCCATGGGGAATGCTGATTACCACTCCTTACTGGCTACAGCAAAAGCTGTTGTCATGAAGATGAGTTGTTTTAAAGTGGGTGATCTCTTTAGCAGAGTAGGAGACCTCCAATAGCATGGATAATACAGCACTTAACTACTATTATAAATTAGCGTGAGGGACTTTTTTCTTGCTTTCAGAGCCCTTTGGTAAGTCACTGTATCCCTGAGTATCAACTTGGGAGAGAGTAAAACAGAGAGAAAAATGTGTAGTTCTCTGATGCATGATATGAAGTAAAATTACAGGTTGTATCAAACTTGTAGATTGCTAGACTAAAACTTGCATAATCTAGGCATATGGCATGAAAGTCTACCTTGTTGATACTGAGAGAAGTGAAGTGTCTCTTTTGGAGCTCTTTGCAGCTTTCAAGACTGCTGTCTTGGAGATTATGTTGGTTCAGGTATGATGGTGTAAGGCTTCTTTGCTAGAATAATTTGACCTCTTCTTGGAGAAAGGATCAGCAGTGAGAAATTCTCCCTTTACCACATGAAGATGGGACAGACTGTTTATTCCTCCCTGAAGTGAGAACTGGGGAGGGAGTGAAGGGAGTTGCAAGTCTTAATTATACTGTGCAGTATGTTTCTGAAAAGAGCTTTGGGGTTATGCTAATAGTCATGATCCTTGGATACAGAGGTGATGAGTGCCCTAGATGAACTTACTGGGAACACCATAACCATCTCTCTCTGCATTCTCTTCTTGTGGCAGAATCTGTAAAGTATCTGAGAAAGAAAGTGTCCTATTTCTGTTGTATTCTTTTATTGGATTCCAGGAGAAGACTGCAAGAGGTTTTCCCATCATCATACCCGTTATCGTTACCAATGTTAACCACTGTAATCATTACTGTTTCAACTGAGCAACAGTTCTGTTGCTCTAGTCATGATATTCAAACGATGTATTTCTTAGTGAGTCTGTTTCAATGTTTTTGGAAGCCAAACCCAAGGAGCATGGGGAAATTCCAAAAAAAGACAGTTTTGCGTAGACAGGACATGATAAATGGGGTGATTGTAAACACATGTTTGGTTAAACCACTAGCAAACCAGCCTCTGATTCTTCCCAGCCTCCATCAGTGCCAGCTTCTACTAGCTCACAACAGGACAAAAATAGGAAATTACTTTCCTGGCAGGCAAACCATAGAGGAAATGCCATACCATCCTGTTGGAATAAACCTATAGCCCAGTGGGAAGGAGCTCTCCTGCTAAGCAGCAGTGGGGATTTCTACATTTGTTCACACAGTAAACTTCAGAGTGTGGTCCTTGTGCTCTCTTCACACTTACTGCTGCAGAATTTGTGTCAACAGAGAAATGGGAGAAACTGAGGCGGCCGCATTCAAGCTGAGCCTGTGGCTGCTGAAGGCTGCAGATAAGTAAGGGTGGATAATACTTCATGAGACCAGTATCATTCTTCCATTATGCATCCCTGGTGAGAAAATCAGTAAGCAGGGAGAATCTCTGAAGTCTTTAGACTCTTTTCATGATGGAGATTAGCACTTGATGAACACTTAGAAACTTCTTTCAATGCCCAGGCTCTAAATTCTGCCTTTCTGATGGCTGGATTGAGTGGCTGCAACTCATGTTGTTGGTTTGTAACATAGACTAAGTTTTCAGAAGTTATTTTTTTTCCTTTGATTAACTTTATTTCTAGGTCATCTTCAGGTGCAATTTAAGTTTTGAAACCATGAGGAAGGGAATCTGTAAAATATCACCCAAATCTTTCACTGCAGATGTTCCTCTTAATGAACGAGCTGTGATTCTGTAATTCTGATTTGACACTTAAACATATTTTTGGTCAGGAAGTTGCAACTGGATTCTATGTCTATGCATGATTCATATGTTTGTAAAGTGCTTTAGATGTCAAAACTAACTGACAGCAAGGATTTGGATAATTTTCCAGAGGAAAAACTGCTAGAAAAATTTTCTCAGATAATTGATTTTAATGGAGAATGATAGCACAAGATAGTTGTATATTAGAAAGTATTAGAGAAGTTTTCAGGGCTGAAATAAAAATAGGGAAGGGATTTCCCCCCCCCCCCTTTCTTTTTCCCTTCTTTTCTGTGATGTTCATCTCTGCTAAACTACTAGGTATGGATTCAGATAGGAGAATGTTTTCTCTCCTTAAATGGGAATTGAGAGAGGGGGTGAGAAGGACTGGGGGAAGGTAAAATCTGTGGGTTGGTCTTGCTTAGTGTACTGTTAAAGCTCTGAGCATCCTTGGAAAGGAACGAGGAGCTTTTATTATATCGAAGCACAAGTGTGGAATTAAACTTCAAGGAGCTGGAAAAGCTAAAAATTCAGAAGGCTTTGGCACAAGACAAAAATATCGCAAGCTTTCTTAAAAGGCCTGCTTTCCCTTCTGGCTCAAATGTATTGAAGTCCATTTAGGAGATGTTAAGGGAGAAATATGTATTGCAAGGCCATTGATTCTTCCTGAATTAATGTCTTGTGGGTGATCATTCTTCATTCTAATAGCTGCTTGTGCTGACATCATCCGAGATGTCAGGGGATTGTCAGAATTCAAGCGTTGATACTGTGCAGAACAATGGCTCAAGTACTGTTAGATGCTTTCTCAGTGGGTCAGTCTGCTTTTCTTTTTCCTGTCCAGCTCTTACTATGATGTTCCAGTTACTGTGCATAGTCACAGCAAGAGATGTAGTAAACAATTTCTACAAGAAGCATATCTATGCGGCGTAATTGTGAGGACAAAGTACTACTTGCCTCTAAATCTTCTTCTAGAGGCAGATTTGCCATCAGTGTCTACACTCTAGATGGAGAATGCATGCATTTTTAACACTTTATGAGAAAGCTCACTAGCTGTAACATTGTCATCTCTGGTTTTGTTATGAAATATTCCAAGATTTCTGAAGTCCAAAAAGTTGAGGCCAAAAGTGGTTTTGGTGGTACTGTTTTTTTCCTGGTCAGTTGGTTGGTTCATTCATTGTTTATTTTGTTATTGTTTTTTTTTCTCCCTCCTCCCTGAATATTGCTCACCTAGCTTTAGTTTTTAAATGATGATTATAATGAAGGCCCTTGTGGTTTAACCTGTCAGGCAGCTAAACACCACACTCGCTTCCCCCAGTGGGATGGGGAAGAGAATTGGAAAAAAGGTAAAACTCATGGTTTGAGATACACAGTGTAATAGAACAGAAAAGGAAGGTAAAATAATAATAATAATAACTAAAAAAGACTATACAAACAAGTGATGAACAGTGTAGTTGCTCACCACCTGCTGACTCATGCCCAGCCAGTCCCCAAGCAGCGGGCCACTGCCCCCCAGCCAAATCTCCCCAGTTTTTTTGTTCAGCCTGACACCATATAATATGGAATATCCCTTTGGCCAGTTTGGGTCGGCTGTCCTGGCTGTGTCTCCTCTCTGCCTGTTGTGCAACCCCAGCCTCCTTGCTGGTGGGGGGAGAAACTGAAGATTCCTTGACTTGGTATGAGCACTACTCAGGAACAACCAAAACACCAGTGTGTTATTAACATTATTGTCATTCTAAATCCAAAACGCAGAAGTGTACCAGCTACTAGAAAGAAAATTAACTATCCCAGCTCACACTAGGACAGCCCTGTGAGGGGAAAGCAATCAAAATAGCTCTTTATTATGGTTTAGAAATGACCAGAATAGAATGTCTCAGATTATACCTGATTTTCATAAACTGATGCTTTTGATATCCTTTAGGCTGTTATAATATTACACATACTCCCCACATTTAACATTTTAAAGGTTTTAGAAGAAGCATTGGGTTTGTTTTCTAAGAGGCTTCAGGAGAATTGAGCAAGGAGACTATGAGATGAGCTGTAGGAGTGGAGAGCAAATGCTATTTGGGTTACTGACATCTCTGGTGTGTACTCAGACTTGTTTTGTGTTCGGCATGCATTATTTGTTTTAGAACTGATGCCAAAAAAGGTCAGGAAGAATCTCCCTTTGGTTCCTTGCTAGCAAAGGAGTATTACACTGTTATCAAATGAAAAGTCAGAGAAGCATTGCAAAGGCTGTTGCAGATGATGCAGTGCATGACAGGATGAGTTTAGGGGTGTGATAACACTTGCAACACCTGGTTGAGTTGTTGTTGGAGGATAACTTCCTCCCCAGTGTCCTTTGGAAAATAGTACTGATACAGCCTTCAGCAGGAGAAGAGCATTGCAAGATGTCTTGCTAGTCTTATCCTTAGCTAATTTTGGTAAATATATAATTTGTCCTGGTTTATTCGAAAATGGTTAAACTCTTCTTCCCAGGGAGCAGGTTCTCATGGGTGTTTGGAAAATGGACGATTTTGAAAACTTGAATGAAGGAGTCCTGTGCTGTAACAGCCTGACTTCGTTTTACTTGTATTCATCTCTGAGAAGTCCTTGGGTCCTTCATGTCTAGCTGTCCAGCTCTTGCTTACAAGGTTTATTCTACAGAGGTCTCATTTAAAATGCACATTAGCTAAGGTGACATTGAAGTTGCCTTTCAGGTCAATTTGGCAATGCTCAGTAGAGTTTCAGGGAGACAGTGTGTGTGCAACCATCAGAGATGCAAGTCACTTTTTCCTCTTTGAGTGTTGAAATGTGTAATTTTTTATTTTTTTTTTGTTTGTTTTTTTTTTGTGAAAAATCTACATTGTGAAGAGGTGAAGAAACTTTTCCCCTGGGAAAGAGGCAGGTCATAATTTCTCAACAGATGTGGGCCATGCTAAAAGCTCCCTGCTACCAAAAGATGATGTTTTTGTTAGAGCATTTGATCTTTTACCTCAGGCCAACTTGGTCATTCACGACTTGTGTGCATGCAACTCCATAACTGGGTAGGAAAGCTGTCACACATACTTGTTTTTTCTGGGAATGGTTTTCTTCTGGGTTAAAGGTTTTCTTCTGGTTAAACTGGGATCAGTTCTTGGAAGCATGAGGTGAGGCAGATGAGGTGAGGTGCCCTTACAGGGAAAGGAAGAAAAAGAAAAAAAGGGAAAGAGAAGAATAGGTCCCATCTCTTTTCAGTGGTAGCAAACTGCTGGGCCAGCTTGGCCAGGGAAGCCTACTAGTTTTTCTGGCAACCCAACAAAGGTTATTTTTCTCTATGAATTCCAACAAATCTTATGGAGCTACTTAAGCAAACAAGCTAATGACTTAGACCTTGCTTTGCAGAGGGTCTCCAGAGCTTGCCTGTATTTGCAAGGTTTACCTATTGAAGGGCTGAAGGGAATTTTTCTACCATGTGTGGGGGTTAACCTTGTGTCTGATCCGTGTGTTGCCCTGCACTGTGGTTCTAAGAGATTTTGTCTTTATTTGAGTCTTTAAATTTCACTTTTTTTTTTTTTAATAAAATAGGCCTGTGTTGTTGGGTTGTTTTCTTAAAATGAATATGAAATGTGTTAGTGCTAGGTGGGGTTTTTTATCGAGTAACTCAGCCATAACAAAAATGTAACTATTGCTCTGGTACATTTAAAAAAGGTAAAAATAGCACCCTCAGTTTCAGAAGATTATGTGAGATATGTTTAGCTGTATGATCGTCATAAAACAGAGCAACTGAGGAACTAACTGGTAATAAATCCATCATTATTCATATTACGAAATATATCAAGTGTAATAGCTGTTAAAACACCAGAGATTGGGTTGACTTGCTCTGAAATGTAGTGGCAAAACATACTTGTTTCAGACCAGTTACCAGATGAAATGTGTTTTTTCCCTGGAATGGCTCATGTTTCCAGTCTCAGGATTCCAGAGCTACCTACAAGCTGGTTCAGCCACCCTGCTCTGACCAAGAGGGGTTCCTGTAACCAAAGCCAAATAAAAGCATTAGAGGTGACTTCTCTTGTGCCTGGTAGGAAATGGTTTTAGTGGCTGTGGGGCAGATCTTGCCCATGCACTACTGTGACTCTTCAGGGGCTGCCTTAGAGAGCAAATTTCTCAGTCTTGCTAAAGCTAGTATGCTTTAGCCTGAAAAAATCCCCAGCCACCCTGCAGAATGAAAACCAAAGTAAGTTCAGTAATTTCAGTTATTATTCTTGTCTGTGGTAAATGTGCAGTAATTTTGAGGGCAAGGTGACATGTAATGGATTTTCTTCATTTTACCAAACAGAGTTTGGGAAGATCTAGAATTTGGGTTCTTGGGTTCTAGATTGCACAGCAGACACTGGGGTTTCTCTTTAGAAACATATCTGAATAGCTCTTTTCATAATTTTAGCACAAAAATGGTTGAGTTAATTCACTAGCTCAGTCTTTCTGGCTGGGTACCAACTCTGTTATAGTTGTCCTCCTGGATGGATGGAGGAGGAGATCTTTTCTCAGCCTTCATTACAGGGACTTGCCTCCATCTGAAAAGAGTTTCTGTCTTTTGCAAGGTCATTTGAAGAGTGACAAAATGTATATTACATGTTCTTGCCATACTCTGTGTTTTACTTTGAGCAATCTATAGCAGCTGCTGAATGAAGTTCGGGGTTTATAACAAATGCTACTCATAATGATTTGGTTGGTTTGCATAGCTGTAGGGTTTGGGGCTGTTTAGGTGAAAAAAGTAATGAATGAAAAGTGTGCCCATAAAATTACTTCTAATGTGGTTGTATACAAATACCAAGTTTCTTCCTCTTCTCAGGATATCTGGGCAACCTGTATGCTTGCCTTCAGCCATGTCATATCTGTACTGACTTTGGCAGTGATTCAGAGAAGATTCATCCAGCCAGAGAAGCATTCATGGGATGGGTACTTTTTAAAATAAATTGCTTTATTTATTTTTTTTTAAAGTGTCTGGGACTGAACCTTTTTTCCTATGCGCAACTGTGGCTTGTCTAAAGTCAATGTTTGACTACAGTTCAAGCTGTGTGGTCAGAGTGAAATTTTTCCTAAACCTATATTAGAGCCATAAATTGTTGCATTGTGTGGGCAATGATGCTTTCATCCAATAGCTGGTCTTAGACACCTCTTCCTGCCAGTATCCTGTAATTCTGCAGTTGTAACTCTGTAAAGCCAAGCAAGGGAGTGTGTCCTTTGTGTGTGAACTCTTTGAAATCCTGGTTTACTGTGTTGAAAGCCTGGAGGTTCCCAAAGTGTCTTTCTCTGCTCCTCCTCCTGCTCTGCGGCCAGGGCTGCCTACCTGCAATATCACCTTCAGTTCCCAGCAGCCCTGTGGCCATGCTTTCTCCCCTGGCAGACACTCAAATACCCCATTTATCTCTCAAGGATGGGCAAGGTCTATGCAAAATAGGATTGTAAAACCAGATTTTTCTGGAATACCTTATGGATGTTGAAGGATTCTTGCTGAGCATTGATGCAGTTTAGCAGTATGCTGAAGGTCTGTAAAGGCTTTATAACTGGTCCATACATAAATCTGACTGTTTACATGCTGTGGGAAGATGAGGGGAAAAGATGAAGGGAAGAAAGTATTGCTTCTCATGGTCAGGGTGGCAAATGTCCTTCTGCGGGTCAGGCTTAGGGTATCATTAGGATTGCTTCAATTGAAATTAATTAGTGTACTCTGATTATACTACATTATACAGCCCCTTTATGGTGTCTGAGAGTGGTGTTTCTCCTCTGCAGTTCAATGTGTGCTGCATCCAACACTCATCCAACACTTCTTTGGTGCTCCTGGGACCTTAGGATGAAGCCTTTCAGCAACGTGGTGTAGGAAGGGCTGGTTCATGTTGGAGAATGCAATAGGAGACATTGTTCCAAGCTGGGCTGGGGGGCTGCTGGATGATAGTGTGGAACCTTAGCAGGGCTGTGGCTGTGTGTGGAGCTGAGGGGCTTGGCGGAGAGAGCTTCAGGTTAAGTGTTCCTGTGGTCTTCTGGAATCCTGTTAAAAGTACTGCTGTAACAGGGTAACTCATGATACCCGACACCTTAGGCATGTCAAATGAGGTCCCTACAAAACCAATGGACTCCAAGGATTGTATTAAAAGTGACTTTCACCTTGTTGCTTTAGGTGCAGCCTGGATTGCAAATGTGTTATTTTATCGTTGAAGATGATTTTGTAGCATGACCGTAATATTCCTAAAGATTTGTCTGGTCAACGAAGAAGTAACAGGATTTATATAAACCAAAGTAGCTGTATCCTAAAGCTGACCTAACCTATTAAGCTTTGAATTACCATGTCATCTTCCATGAGGGAACACTGAAAAGTCTTCTGCCCTTTTCCATCCTGTAAGAAAGAATCTAGTCATCCCATTATTAGGGAGGAAAAACTGAATACAGACTAAAGATCTAAAATTGAACGAAGAATGTAAATGAATGCCAACTAAAAATGTTTGTTTTTTTTTTTTTTTTTTTTTGAGATACATACTGTAAAAGAAAACCATTCCGATCTGGTTTTGAGGACTTGATTGACAGTTTCTAAGTGACCTCTCTGCTCATATGTGTGTTTTGTAGCAGTGGGAGGGAAGAGGGGAAGATACTTTAAAGGAGAGAGTTTAGGAGACATGGTGAGAACCGAGAAGGCAGTATTGATACAGCTCAACTTTTTCATCAGCTTGATCTTTTGCATTTTTTTTCTCCCTCCCAGTGCACCCACTTGTCAGCAGTGTGAGACAAGAAGGAATCAAATTGATTTCCATAGTCATGTATGTCTTTCTAGTGTGAAAAGGCAAAGTAGGCTGCACCCCCACCCTCCTCAGGTGAAAATGATGTGATGGGAATGTTTTAGCTCACAGCATGGCTAAATCATGGCTCTGAAAATGATTACTGATATGATTATCTTCTCAGAGTAGTACTAACACTTTCTTGGAGCTGCTGTCAGGCATCTGTATGAGAAAAGCCTGCAGTTTCTGGTGGCTTTATAGTTTTTGGTGTTTTGCCTGTGTGATGGTTACATCACTCTGTGTTGGCTTCCATGTCCCAGCTTGTGGAAGCTGATGATTGTCTCACCAAAGGTGAATGAAGTGTTAAGAACAAGAAAAAAATTGTGAGAGAACAAGTATTTGTACTACAATGCATAGTAAACATCCCACTTGTGATTCATATCTAAAACTTTGCCTGACTTCAGTCCTGGTCTAGACCATAAGTATCAATTTTGAGTAGATGTTTATGTGCCATGTCCTGTGGTCTGGTGGCTGTTCAGGTAGCCGGGGATTCCAGGGATAACCACATGGTGAGGCACCTGAGCAAAAACATTTCTGCTCTGAATGCAAACAGTGGTATGGTGGAACTCCATGAAATAGAAATGCCTGTTCACCTTTCTTGACTTCAAATGCCTATAGCTATTGATTATACTGTTTTTAAAACCAATTTATTTTCCTTTCTTATATGTCCCAGCCCTGTCACTCTTTAGGAGCAACTGGCACTTTGCCTTTGTGGGCTGTCAGCCTCATGCTCCAAGATCCCAGTATCTGCAGTTGTAAAGATGCAAAGTGGAGAGCAGAGGGTCATTCCTGATAAGGAGGGATGGGCACTGGTGCTAATCCTGTAAATCCACGGCAAGTCCCTCCCATGCACAGAAACCTGATCTTAACTCTTATATCCTCTTTTGGTGTGATACTTACATATAATTCCTACTTCTTAAAACAAGAAGGAGTTAGATCTAGTCAGATTTAAGGAAACCTGCATGAACTAGCCTTATAAATATTTGTCTCTGCATTGGCATCTCACTCAGGGATACTCAAGAAAACATGACAAATGACTGTCTTTTTGACACTGCACAATATAAAGCAAATGCAATTTCAAAGCCTCCCTTAAGCCTCTGTGGCATGCTTAAATATCTTCCAGTTGGATGGTTAAAGGCTAAAATAAGTCTTGTATCTGGGAGTACTGTATTTGGGAGATTTGGGAAACGTCTGTCCCCAGCTATTTCCATTGATGCAAATGGTGGAGACCAAACTTCGGGGAGGGGGACCGCATCTTGTTGGCTGGATAAGGTGACAGTGCAATTATTTCTAATCAGAGTTCATTTCCTATAGATATTCCCAGAGGTTTTGCACAGTGAGAACAAATGCAAATGCAGTTTGGAATACACTAGTGGCTGTAGCTCAACGCTCACAGTCCATGAGCTGAAAAAAAATTGAAGGGATTGAGGTTTTGTTGGGTTTTTCCCCAGCCTCCCCCACCTTCCCCCCAGTCCATACTTCCAGAGATGCTTGCTACTGGGTAAGTGTTAATGCCAAGCTGCAGAATGATAAGATTGCACTTTACAGTATTAACTCCAGTTAATTGTACTGGGAAGACCATGTATAGATTATCATCTTCCATAGTCTTGTGGAAGAAGAAATTTCTCTATACCATGTACCTTTCGAAAACCTGACAGGGAGTGAAACCATAAGATCTTGATCTACAGCTTGCTGATTGTGGCTAAGCATTTAAAAATACTCAAGACATTATAGTCAAAGTGGTGTTTCTGCTATTTTCTCCCCAGAATGAGACTGGAGAGCAAAATTTCTAGGATGGAAGATGTATGCATTGTGCCTCTCTATTGTCAGGTACCAGTTTGTTTGTAGTGTTAAGACATAGCTGGATTCTTGTATCAACAGAAGCAAGTAGATGGGTTAGACTTCTTAAGCTAGTTTAACACCTAAGGTTTTAAGTTGTTTGTTCGGTGGGTTTTTTTTTAAGACATTTTGGCACAGAAGGTTACAGTTGGTATGTAACTCATTGGTATTCTCATTTTGAGTACCGCCCTTGGAAGAAAGAGAGGAGACTGCATCTGTTAAGGTTGTTTTTCTTATAGCACAGTCCTAGATCTGGAGAGGAGACTTTACAGAGGTCAACTAGTCAATGAAAAGCTGGGATATAGTTGTGTCTTTGATGGGAGCTTGGTCAAAGTGATTGGGGGAAAATCCGTGTACTCCCCAGATACTCTTGTCTTCTCTTTCCTCCCTTTTAGCAATTTTGATTTGGTGCTTCTCTTTTCTCTGTGCCCTCACTCCACACCCTCCCTGCCACTCCACCCAGTAAAGTTTTCCTAAATCTTTGCTTTTTAAACCTTTCTGTTTCTTCTTCTGAAAGTTGTGGGCACAGAGAAAAGATTATTCTCTTTCTTTGCAGCAGGCTTTCATAAATTTGGAAGATTTCATCATGACCCTTACTTTTGCTTCTTTTGGCTGAGCTCCAGTTAATTGTTTTTTCTTTTTTTCCTTCCAGATGTCATGTTTTTTTAAATCTGTGATGTTCCTATTGCTTTTGCTTGGATTCTTTCCAGGTGATCTTTTCTGAAATTTGCTGAAGACTGGGTACAGCTTTGTGCTGGAAGCTTTATCAGCCACAAGTAGAACGGAACTGTTGCTTCATGATTCTCACATATGTTCTTCTGTACATTCCTGTGTGGTATTTGCCTATTTCTCAAGAAAGAATTTTCCAGTTTCTCAAACTTGCTTTGAATTAAGTCTTCCACCAAACCGGCAGCTTTAAGTTAGCAGCTTCCCCAAGTTTAACGAGTATCATTTTCTTCTTCATTATCTAGATCATTAGTGTTAGAATAGTGTGGGGCCAGGACAGATCTCTGCAGAGGTTATTCAGTATGTCAGGCTATTTTGTTAGTATTTCAACTTTTCTTGACATTCCAAGCAAATGTAAGTCAGTGCAGTTACCCAGTCACTTTCAAGTCTGCCATAAGATGACTGTTTGCATCGATAACAGTATGACAAAGTTTTCCTCTCTTTTTGTGAGAATGCGGTTTGAATTTTTTGATGTGGTTTTGCTAGTGTCAAGATTCAGTGTCTACTGCTTCTGTGCTCCTAAACTACATTCTGACATAGTAGGATATTGAGTTGGTTTGACATGGCTTGTGCATGAAAAACCAGTTTTTGTTGAAGTCAGTCTTCTGTTTTTTTCCTGATGGGTTAATGGCAATCCATGTGCAAATTAAGCAACAAGTATCATTCTTCAGGTTTTTCTTTCCACTCCTTTCTCCTCCCACTTCTTTAGGATGTCACTGGAGAGGAGAGTTTGCCATTCTCCAGCCTCTGCTACCTTGTCAATCCACTATGAACTTTCAAAAATAACCGCTGATAATTTGAAGCTTTAAGAAAAATTCAAACTATTCAATTCATGAGTGAATTTCATGAAAACCAGCTAATTTGAAAGTTGATTAATCTAATTTCTTTTCTCTCCTCTGTCCTATCATCACTAGTAATAGTTGGGTTTTTTTGTTTTGGTCTTGTTACCTGTAGCTTTCTTCAGAACGTGATGAGTGGACTGACTTTTCCCTTAATCATTATTTTATTGCTGTGGAATTACAGAATGAGTTTTTGATGTCTCTTGTTTCACTTTCACTTATTTCGGTATTGCAATAATTGTCTGCAGGCTATTGTTCTTTTAGTGGAGTGCAGATGGATGGACTTTGCTTGACCTCTTTAGCTAGCGAGACAGAAGAACTAACTGTTGCTTGCTTTTTGTCATATATGGGCAACAGCAACACTTAAACATCTTGGGTCTGAGGATTAACTGGAAGCCAATTAAAAACTGGAGATGAGAAAGAACAGTCAGTGGCAGAAAGCTCTCTTCAAATACAAAGCAAGTTCTTTCATCCCGAATCAGTCCACTGAAATAGTTAATGGGCAAATGCCAAAAGGCTGAATTTTTGCCTCAGCTGTTTTTGTCAGACTTGGATTTGAGAACGTCATTTAGTTGGTACCCCTGATCAACTCAGCCATAATTCAGAAACCATGAATGGTTTTATGTATGTTGCTTCTGCTGCTTCTGAGATTATTATAATTGAAAATAGAAAGTACTGAAATATACTGATGAACCCAAATTGACTAGATAATGATATGATAAACCAGAGGCTTAGTCCTATGTCACCACCAGATCTAGAAGCATGTTGGATAAGGGGCTGTTGATAGAGTGGAGAGAGAGAACAATGCTAATGCTGTTCACAAAATAAGAAACCCTTGTGAAAAGGAACGTACAGTTTCAAGAACAGATGGTCTAGTGGTAATAGAGACTAACAAATTTTTGTTGGCTGGCAGCCGTCTTTCAGGTTAGGATCTTGTCTTTAAAGCTCTTTCATAGAGTTGACTTCCTTGCTGCAAAGTACTTGGTAAAAGGACAGAGTAAATTCCTCCTGGGAACTTATTCTTCCTGGTCTAACAAAAATGAGATTACAGTGGAAGCACAAGGCAGTCAGCTCACGGTGACAAGGTAGGCTTTGTTGGAGCAGCCTTTTTTTTTTTTGATTTTGTTCTGTTCCCTGCACTCCAGAATTAGCATGCTGCAGGACGGTTGTCACCCCTGTGATGAAAGGTGGGAAGACTGACTTGGGAACATGCACAAGTCTTGCTTTGATCATCTCATTTCTTCTGCAGAAGAAGCATATTGTTTGTGAGACAGAGCTTACATAATCCTCCTTCTGTGTGTGTGTGTGTAAACGTATTTAACACAGGCCTTTTGTTTCTTTACTAGTTTAAATTTAATCCATAGTGTACATGCAGTGTGGAAGGGGACAGAATAGGGGTGAGTTATAGTGCATTTCAGATTTATCCTCTCCTCCAGTGCCCCAGAACTTGTATGGATTCATAACAGGCAAAATGGAGGTGAAATAATCCCATTCCCATCTTCTGTCTGTGCCCTAAAAACAAGCTGACTGTCTCTAACCAGTACTATCGCAACCCCCTGTCTTTCCTTGCTGGGTTGATTCTCTTGTTGCACAGTAGCTGGTAGAGAGTCTTTAAATGCAGAATTAGCATATAAGCCTGTGCCATTTTTGGCTGGCTGTTAGTGTTTAAGATCTTTAAAGTAGCCCACTAAAGACAAGGCAGAAGAACAAACGTCGGCCTGGATATGTGGTGTGTGTGTTCTTGTTTAATATTGGAATTCCTGGTATGGCCAGGGATGCATGCCAGCTTTGGCAGTACAGGGCACAGTTCAGATACTTAAGTGCTGTACTAAAAATAACAGGGCTATTTTAGACTGGGACCCAATTAGGGAGAGAATAACTTGTTGCTCTGCAATCAGTAATCTGAAGTAGCAGGCAGGCTGCAATGCGCATGTAAACTTGTCTGTTTTGCTTGCAGAGTTGCCAGTTTTGACACTGCTTCCTCGCTGTGTTCCTTAGATGCTTTTCCAGAGGTTAAAAAAAAAAAAAATCAACCCAAACCCCCCTCCTCTTAAGGCAGACTTTATGTGCTTTAGGTTCAGATTTTGATATTGCAGTGTTTAATAGCATTACATCTCCTAATCCTCCAGTGTTGGCTCGGGAAATTCCTAGAAGGCAGGGAGCAGGAGGTGAGGAATGGTGCTCTCCATGACACAGTTAGTGAGCTTTTCCTGCCCCGCAGAAGGGCAGCAGGGGTGAATCTGGGCAGTGAAGGAGCAAACGGGCTGGTTTGGAGACTTCCTTTTTGCCTGCTTTGCCTACTGGGGATGGAGGAGAAGGGAGTATGGTTCCTGAAATTTGCTGCTGCTGCTTGATTTCTGTGTCAAGAAGTACAGTGAAAATAAGCCTCACGTTAAACCTCCTGAAACAAAATATTACTTTACACATCAGTAGTTTCCCTCTGATGGTTTTATTTCTGGTGATGCTTCTGGCTGCCACCTATTAAAACGCTTGGATTACAGTGAAGCAAGTTAGAGGAATCTGAATTTCTTCATCTGCAGCGTGTGTGGGGTGATGGGGAAGGTGCAAGCCTGCTCCAGCATCCCAAATCCTCTGGTCTTGGAGGGCTTTCAAGTGATTGGCTGCATCTGATCTCAGTTTTATGCCACTGATCAGAGCAGGGTTGTTGATGAGGGAATGCTTTATGGAGCCTTATGCAAATGCTTCATTGGATAGACTTGTGCTGATGCTCGAGATGAAAGTGAAATGCACCTAAAACTTCTATTTTTGTAGATGTCTTTCTAGCATGCTATTCTGAGAACATGAAAAAGCCAGAATCTTTTTGGTGTTGTGACTCTTCGCTGTTTTGAAAGTAGCTTTTTTTAAAAATAAAAAGCTTATGAGAAGTGTTCAAGGCTTTGTTCAGCTGTGGTCTCTTACCAGCTTTCAGTATGATGTTGGGCTTATGTTGTGATTTTTGGTAAGACATAATCAGGTTTCCTTTATCACGCAGGAAGCTTCGTGTTCTTTAAAACCTTGGATTTCGATTTGCTCTTGTCCTGACCTGAAATGCCAAGGAAGAGTCTTCCTAGATGCCCGTTATGAAAACAGCATCTTTTGTATTCAGTGTTAAAACATATCGTATCGTGGATGTAGTAAGTTCCCATGGAAATAGTGGGAGAGGCACTTTGGCAAAGTGGATCATGTTTTGTGTTGTAGAGAGCCAGCATTTAGGCATGTGCTTGTCAACTCACGGGCTACATGTGTTCTACCTTCTTCATACTGCAGCAGCCTGGAGGACTTGCTGTTAAAAGTAAATGTTACATGGATGATGCCTAGCAACTGTAGTTTCTAGTTCTGTGCCAAGTTGTTAAAGGTGCAAATCTGTTAGATTGATGCAGTGTTTTTTGGAGGATGTGGTGTGGCAGTGCTAAGGTAGTACTTCTGCACCTTAAGTGATGTGGCTGTCCCTCCAGCTCTCCTTCACAATCCCCATTAGGTTAATGTATAGTGCCCACAATTCACAGTCAGAAATATTAATTTCAAAAAAAGTTAATTTGAATTACAGTTTCTTAGGTAGAAAGCCTGCAAGGAGTTTTTCTCTGCTTTTAGACCCTGCTGCTTCATGGTGAGCTGTGCTCTGTTTCTCTGGAGCATGCACACCCATTACTATAGTTGCTGTCCCTTAATAAGCTTTCTCCAGTGTTTAGCCTAAATTACTATTATTTTAACACATTGATCAAAGTCTCTATTGAAAAGATCTGCATGTTTCCTATCCAGTCAATGTTTGCCCTCTTCTCCCTCAGCTGTCTCTCTTTTTCTCTGTGCCAAATAATCCAGGATTGTTCATTTCTGCTTTAGGAATTCCTGTTCTCGGTACTCTTTTTAATTCTATTTTACCCTTTTAGTGTCATAATAGCCCACAGTTTTCAAGAAGTGGGTGTGTCCTGGATTTAATGACTTGTCATGATTCTGCTTTACTTGTGGCAGTTCCTGGATTCTTAATACTGTATTACTGTATTTCCTTGTGAGATATTGTCTGCTCCCCGCCCCCTTCCCTCTAAGATGATACTTCAAACAAGATTTAAGACTTCTGGCACTTAATACTTCAGTCGTACACATAGGCAGGGTTACTTTTCTTCTTGTACATTGGCTTGAGTTTGTGGAAATTAGAGTTACCCTTTTGGCTACCCGTTTACCTGCAATCATGAGATCGTTCTGCTGTGCTTTGCATGAAGCACATCATACTGCCGGCAAATTTTGTGTCACATTTCAGAGAGCTTATGGATATGTTGAAAAGAATGGCCACTAGTCATTCTGGAGACTCCTTGTATGGAAAAAACCCCTCTGTTTTCCTCTCTTTAATTCTTATCCTTCAGCTGCATGTCAAGGGGGAACCGCTCCTGCAAACTGCAGCAGCTCTGGTCCTTTGAAGTGTCCGCAGCCTAGGGATAATGGCCACATGTGTCTTGTTCGTACAGTATCACAAACCTTGGGTAGGTTTGAGTCATAACTTCTGCAGAAGCTATACTGACTCGTCCTCATGCCATCATATTTATTATTCAAGTCCATGTTATCTAGTTTTAACCAGTTCTTTCAGAAAAGAAGTCACTTCCTGATGGTTCAGTTCACTGGATTTACCTTGAACTGATTTCTAAAAACTGATATAACTTAACACCTTCCATGCTATCCAAATCACTTGATGCATGACAGGGTAAGTACAACAATTAATAGCTTTTTCCTCTAGAAATCTTGACTGAATGCTTTCTGTTGTGCAGTCTTTTAATGCTGCTCTTAAAATGTAGTCTGTTAGCAGTTGTTCGGTGTATATGGTGCCTGGTTGGCTTATTTATTTTGACTACTTTTAATGAACAAACATAATATCTCTTAAGGAACTAAAACCAAAACAGTCCTTATCTTTTCTTTCTGTCAAGAAACCTAGAAGACATTTGCAGCTAAGGTGAGTTTTGAGGTGAGGGGTGGGAAAGACTTGATTTCCTGTATTTTGCATTAGAGCTGGTAGCAGGTTCCATTCTAGGCTGGTCTTTGGGTTAAGTCTTGTGCCCTGAATTTAGTCCACGCGTTTGTTTGAAGGTAACCATAAACACGAAACTGATCTTCACTACCCTGACTTCTGGGGCTCTTGCCATAGGTTATTGGGTGTGCCTGGTACAGCATCAGTACATCCTGTGTTTCATTTCTGAACTTGTGTCCCTCCTCTGCATTGACTGGTCTCAAGTTACTGGGACACCAAGTTAACATCTTTGAGTACACTTGGCAGAACAAAGTCAGAGGAATGTACTTCTTGGTTAGAAAACTTACATCTCCAACTTTTGCAGCAAAAAGATGGATATAGAATTTCCACACCTGAGCAAGAAGTGTCAGGCAAACCTCCCACTGGCAAAGGAAAAGACCTGTGAAGCTCTCATGTATCTTCTGCAATATTTCTAGCCCATAATTAATTGCTGCTTTCTTGTCCAGTCTGAGAACTTGTTTATGAAACCTAATACTGCCCTGTGAAACTCTATGCTTTGCTTCTTAATACTACAGCGTGAGTGATGCTCAATGAGGTGGACAGGGTGCTTTGAGTATCAGCTGTTTCAGGCATCGTGAAGTCTAAATACAGCACTTCCTTAGCTGGCACTTGAAAGCTTCACTCGCTCCCGGGGAGGGGGAAGAAATGTTAGTGTCACGGCTCAACCCTGTAGCAGATGCATCCTTCAAAAAAATAAATAAAACAGCTCCGTCATTCATTTGTTCTTTTTTGTCCGTGCTGCTGGCCAATCCCAATACCCTTGTATTTCACATAGGAGGGAGAAGGCAGACAATACTGTCTTTTATTATTCATACCCTGCAGCTCACTATCTTCTTCACAAAATAAGGGTGGCGTCTGTCTGTCTCCACTTCATGGGAAAGATTAACAACAATTAAGGTCAGTAATTAAGGTTGTGAAAACCTCTGAATAACTGCAACATCTGTTCTTATACTAGAATAAATAAAATAAGGCTGGAGCTCTAATTGCCAACAGAGTACTTGCTCATATCTGTTTTGTAATAGTGGGCTTGTGAAATTCGTATTGTTAACTGGTCCCTTGCCAACCAACATCACTGGCCAGCCATTGGTGCAAACTTTCATGGTTTAGCTGAGAGCCATGTGCTGGAAGTGAGGGTGCAGGATGAGAAGTGGGAATAGTGTGTAAAATGTGGGACACTGTGAACCTTGCCCTGGCAGGGTGGTCAAGTGGTTCCTGAGATAGCTGTGGGATGTTACCAACCTTGGACATAGCAGTTGATCCCCTGAACTTCCCCATACATTTCAATGTCAAATAAAACTGTTTTTCCTAAACTGCTTTTGACTCTGACTGGTTTTACTCTTGCTTTGAGACAGAATAGGGTTGTTAAGGGGCAATTTACTATTTCTCAACTGACTGTTGTTTTTTCCGTAAGCTTAAATTTGATGGGAAGAGAGCACCTGAGTGTTTTGAGATGGGCATTTCTAGAAGTAGTTATTTTTAGTGTTGCATCAATGCCTGACTTAGATCAGGAAAAAATTTACAAATTAAACAAAGAGAATGTCCTGAACTTCAGGTAAATAGCATTCGTTCAGATAAAGCCATTTTTGTATAAAAAATTGTTCCTTGAATGTCCAACAAATTGAATACAACATTCCAGTTCGAAGGTACCTGCAATCATCATCCAGTCCAACTGTGTGACCATTTCAGGGCTGACAAAAAGTCAAAGCATATTGCTAAGGGCATTGTCCAAGTGCCTCTTAAAAACTGACAGACTTGGGGTATTGACCACCTCTCTAGAAAGCCTGTTCAAGTTGTTTGACCAGCCTCTTGGTAAATGAATCGTTTCTCTATATCTAGTCTGAACCTCCCCCAACTCAGCTGTGAACCATTCTCATACATCCTGTCACTGGATACCAGGGAGAAGGTTTCCAGTAACGAATGGCACATTTACTTAATTTTGTCTGACTATACAGGGGGATTTCTTAACTTGTCTGCAGAGCAAATGCTCAACTGTGTTATACTTTCCATCCAGAGAATGAAAACTTCAGAGCTGCTCAAGTGCTGGGAGCTGGAGCCTAGTCCTTGGCACATGTGGCCTTTACAGAAGGAACTGTTTGTGTTCTGACTTGGTCCAAAACTGCACTTTCCAGTTGTCTTTTGTGGTGTTTTTAAAAGTGGATCTCATGAGACATTTAAACCTTAAAAGGCTTAACTTGCTAGACAGAGATCTGTCTTAAGACTTTGTGATCTGACCTGGTAGAAAACCAGCCATGTCTTTCTGTCCCTCAGACCATGGGAAAAATTCAGGTGTGTTGTTTCCTGGCGTGCTCAATATTTCTCCCTCTGTATCTGTTGGTAGTAGTTTTCTATAATCCTGCATTTCTTTACTCAAGCTGCAAGACCTTTTCTGACCAGTCCTCTACTTGCTGTCGTGGGAAAAATTATATACATGTTATTCTTGCTGCATGTTTCACAGTTCTGCATAGTCCCACTGAGACTGACTGGAGTGCTGCATTATGCAAATGTGTTGTTGCATTTCTGCAGCAGCAGAGAATAAGGGTATGCCAGTATCTTAGGAGACAGCGCTAGGAAGTTCTACAACTGGGTGCTTCTCTGGGAATAATGGCTATCATCTCCTGCCATGGAGAGAAGAGCAGTTCTGTATGGAGCAGCCTTTTTAAATCTGGCTCTTGAGAGGCATCCAGCTTCAGTGAACTTCTGCTTCTGTCTTGTGTTTTGGAGAGAAGCTTTTTGGTTTTGTATAATGAAGAGGTTGTCATTTAGTTAAATGATACAGTCCTCATGAAAATTGTGCTGCTTATTTTAGGCTATTGATTTATATGAGTTATCGGACTGGAAAAGATGCGTAGGCAAAGATGTTGCAGGAAACAAATCTGGTAGTTTCCAAGCCACAGTGTAATTTATCTAAGATCAGTAATGCCATAAAGAGGAGAGAGTATCAGACACTGATGGCAAATTCTGTGGTACTGCTGTCCATTTGAAGGACATGGGGAATATTACAAGCTAGTGATTGCTGAGATCTGTAAGCACCAGAGCCTTAGGTGAAGGGAATATTCACCCTCTTCTAATGACAGAAAGTAGCATGAAAGCCTGTGGGAGGTATTTATGTAAAGCAGGCAGTTGTGTGAAGCCATCTCTTTGCGCAGAGCTGGGTTTTTAATAAAATAGAACTGCTAATTAGTGAGGCTGAAATGAAAATCAAGACTTTTCTGATGCATCTGTCAAATTGATTATATTAATTATGAGTGAATGCTTTCACAGATGAAAATACAAAGCTAAAAAACCTTTTTGAATTGTTATTTCTTCAATTAACAGCAGCAGTTAGAAAATTCAAATTTCTGATATTCCCAGAGGCTTTTGCAAGATAGCTAGTCTGCTTTTTTGGTAAATCTTTTGTTTTATTACACTACAGTATATTTTGGGAGGGGGAGAACTTTTTGAAAGAGCAAAGTGTGAACAAAATCTCTGCCTCAAACAGCAAAGGAAGTCCAGGGAAGAAAACTGAGATCTTTTTGTTTTGTTAGAGGTAGACTGAGTTCTGCCTTGTCAGCTGAGAGACTTTTCTTTTGCATTCTGTGCTGCAGCTAAAGAATCTCTTCATCTGTTTACAGAGTTTACATGCACATATAAGAGTACATGTATAATATATATATATGTATACACACACTGAGTGAAATCAAACCCTGAAAGTTGCTGGGAGAAACTGAAGCTTTGTCAGGATTGATTTCTGCAGTATAGAGATGAAAAGTCTGGGAATACTGCAGGGCTGGTCTGGCATAATTTTCAGTCTTGCCCAGAGGTGCCGAGAGTTTGAAGCTTAGGTGCTGAACACTAGGGAGGGATTCCTCTGGCTGGTTTTGTGCCTCTAGATTGTGGATGGCTACATCTGAGCCAGTTTACTAAATTCCCTTTGTAGTCAGTGGAAAGAACCCGGTGCTCCAGTGGTGTGCTTCATTGAATTGTGTAGGTTGTAAGTGGCCTCTTGAGCTCATCTCATCCAAACCCCAGCTTTCTCTGACATCTTTTAGATAGCTGCTGTGTAATGAGATGGACTGTACATAAGGAGGGCCTGTTTCTCCTCACTGACTGATGTGGCAGTGCAGGGGTGTACATTTTTCCTGTACACATACCACCACCTAGGGTATATGAGTTTCTTCATATCCTATATTAGTGTTTTGGTCAATTCTGTGTGTAGCCTGGATGTTGATTTGCTTCTGTGGGCAATGTACTGCAGGCCTGTAAAATGATGTTGTGTAAGGGGACACTTAGGTGCTGTCTTCTCCATCCTTTCTTCTGCTGCCAGTACCAGCTGGACAACCTTGGAGGTGGGAGAATGCAGATGGGACCTGTGTGTGGGTTCCAGGCTTGGAGTACAGGTGTTTTGCGGGTTAAAGTACATTGGTACGTAGGGAAAGCACTTTGGCTACCTCTGGAGCCTACACCCTTTGAGAACAAATGTTCCCCTTCGTCAGCTCTGTAGTCTGAAGGTTAACTAGGCATGTTCCTTGTTTAACGTGTATCTAGTTAACCTTCAGTGATGGTGATATTTGGTATTTCATACCTCTGTTAAATAGTCTCATAAGGCCTGAAACAACAGATTTGCTTTATGGCACCCTGAAAGTACAGGGAAGTAGCTCTTAATGTAGGTGGCTTGGCAAAATACTCTAGTCAAGTATTTGGCCTGCTACCCAGCCTTCGATATATAATCTTTTGGTGCTGCCAAAATACCATTCTAATTAAGTTGACATAGTCTATGAAGCCTGGGTGGTATTATTTCAGTTTTCTTTACTGTGCTTTCCAACACTGCATTTTGAAAGGGTTGATGGAAGCTCTGACACTTACAACCTCACCAGAGTCTTCATTAAGCTGGGATTTTGGTGACCTTGTGACCTTCAGTATCAAAGGAGGGAATAATTCTCTTTCTTCCTCTCTGCAGGTACCTGTTAATAGCAATAAAGAAATGTACACTAATGCACATGAAACATGTGATCAATTGGCCAGATTTCAGCTTTTCATTGAACATTAGCCCTTCTACAAAACATTAACCTATTCTGTAGGTTTATTTTCTGTTTTGCTTACACTTATTTGAAAAAGCTATGCCCTGTTTGTCCCAGGATGGTATTATATTTGCAATTAGGTCAGCATACTTGCTTTTGAGATGTCAGCTTGAAGCTGTTTTTCAAGGGCTGAAAAGCAAAAGGGGTTAAGAAAGACTTTTGCATGTCCAATATACTTTATTTATTTATTTATAGAAATTCCTAGCCTGTAATCAAGAATAGAGCACCAGTAACATTTTAGTTGTTTTCTGAAAGTCTGCACTGATTGCCTCCTGCTAACCATAAGCCACCCGTGGATTTGAAGCTTGTGTGTTGCATAATACCAGCAAATGCATCTGAGATTACAAAACGGTCTCTTTGCTCTAAGAAGAGATTGTTGTGATTTGTTAGTAAGGCAGCATTAAAGTACACATGAGGTATCTATGACATCAGCATCTTAAAACCGCAAGCAGTTTTTTGCAGTCGAGTATGCTCTGGTATGCTGGTGCTTCATTGCACGGGAGCGAAAAAGTGCAGTTTCTTTGTGTTATCCTTTGCTCTTCTTTATTATAGCCCTCTTGAACAGACAGGATTTTCTCTTCATCCCAAGAGCAACACAGTATTTGTTGGAGTTGCCTCCTTGCACTCTTTGCAGCTGGAAGCAGAGTTCACGGACATCTGCTTGCTCAGGGTTGATGTAGTCCAGGGCTCTCCTGGCTTTATTGAGTTATCACTTAAAAGATACACAATGGTAACGCTTGCCCTGCTGTGCATGAGACATAAAATGGGTTTGCTTTTTTATTCTTACTACTTGATATTGTTACTTACTGTGGTGTCTCATAGTAATTGTTTCAACAATTGAATTCTTTAGAATAAACCATGTTTGGGAATTCGTCACCCCCAAAATCTTTGGAGGGTGAATTAATGTACTGTTGATATTGGGGAATGCATCTCTGCTCGCAGCATGTAATTTTTTTCAGAGTGTTCTAACCATACAATTGAGATATGCTGAGAATAACCTGCACACTTAAGTGTACCTCTAATAGTATCTCAAAAAATACTATCTTAGTGAGTAGCCTGGTGTTTGAATTGAAATGTCTAAACTTGCCTTCCAGCTTCAACTGTTTATATGGTATTAGACAATGTAAATAAACTAGTGCTTGTTCATGAGCATAAATTATAGATAACTGTAAAAGCGTCTGTCAGTTGATTTGCTTTAAAAACATGAACTGTCTAAATAAAAGCTTTTGAAAATCCTAATCAATAACTCTTAAAAAAATCTATTCCCAGGAGAACAGCAAGTGACACATGTACTCTTAACTATCAGTATTAACTGTATGTGTTAACTATCAGTATTAAACCCCATAAATCATAACAGTGAAAAACCTAATGTCTAATATCCTTGCTCCACTATGACAAAGTTTTAGATCCAGGAAAAGTATTTTAACTCACCTGAAGACTCTGGAGAGCAGGAGAGACATAAGGAGGGATGTGGATGGTATTGACAGATCTCTGTCTGTAGCTTTTTGTGCGTTTTGGTTTTGAAGTGTCTTACGGTCAGCCCTCTGTAGCCAGTATGGTGTTACAAAAACTAGCAGGTTCGTTGAGAAGCTTTGCTGAACCTCCTGCATAAAAAACGTCCAAGTAAAGAAAAATAGGCTTGAATAGCTGTAATGATTGATGAGAATGGATCAGGCTTAAAATGCTTGAAAAACTGATCAGTAGGTAACGTGATAGGNGTTTTTTTTTTTTTTTTTTTTTTTTTTTTTTTTTTTTTTTTTTTTTTTTTTTTTTTTTTTTGTATATCTGTCTTTAGCATCAGCCAGAAGGGGAGGAAAGGCTTTTGCATACTCTGGAAGATTCTCCTCCAAAATAAAGGAGTGTTGTCGAGAAATGAGGAAACAGAAGCTGGGAAAAGGGCATACTTGCTACAGATTGCTACTCTATGAATTTTAAAGTCCCTCTATCAAACCTTTGTATATATGTTTCAACTCTTCTCTCTCCTAACTTTTGTCAGGCTGAACTTGCTCTAATTGTATGGGAGTTGGGTAGAAGAATATCTTGGATGTAGTTTGGTCTCTGGGTTGGAGGGTCTAGAGCCACTGGCTTTCAAATTCCACCCCAGAGCACCATTCCACATCATTCACACCAGTTGAAGGTTGAAAGCATTAGGGCTCATTAGTGTGTTGAATGCAAAAAACGGTGTTTTGGTAAGTATGCAACAAAAGCAGACTTCAGTTGAGTTGGTATCACAAGGTGATTTTGAGAAAAATGCAACTTTATATTTTTATTTGGAGATTTCTCCAGATGTTTAACTTCTGTGAGATGCCTGGAAAGCAGTAATTCTCACAGTCGTGGAGTAGGAAAGATTTGCCAGCTCCTAATGGCAGTAAACAAAGAGAATGAAAGTTCGTTTCCTTGGCCAATGCAATAGTTTGCTGCCACTGGAAGGGCGTGATCCTGTTCCTTTCCCCTCTTGCTCGTGGTCTCCTGCCATTCACATTGTGCCAGCTGAACTGCCTGTCGGATCTAAGTTTATTACACTTGCTTCCTTAGCAGAACACTAACCCAGCAAAATAAATGAGTTAATTAACACAAGCTGAACTCATTAAGGACCATACATGACACAAAAGGAGGAGAAGGAGGGAGTGCCATGAAGTTGCTGGGAGGAAGTCGAGGAAGAAAGCAGAACAAGGGCTGATGAAGAGAGTGGGATGTCTGTCCTGTTCTTGGCAGTAACAAGTTATTAAATCATCTTGACTGTTGTATAACTTCACTCTAAGTCTTCAGGTTAGATAATAAAAGCCTAAAATAACATAAGGAGATAATTATTTAGACTGTTTCCCAAAATTATAAACCTTTGGATTCTGTTTTGCAAGAAATGTGCCTAAATTGAGGTGTGGAGGGGGGGGCACGACAATGACAACACAGAGAATAGAGACAGTATTTTTTTGGTTCTCTGGAGGCAAAGAATGTTGTGAGGAACTATATGTACAAAATTAGAGACCATTAGTCATTGCATTCTCAGAAGTTCACCTTAGGCTGCTTCCCTATGTATCTCCTGTCCCAGTCATGCATATGTGGACCTGCCCTAACTCTGCATATGGCTTGCTGATGGGGTTGTCTCCTGTATACTGCATAGTTTTTTATTTCAGTTTCTGTCTATTTAACATTTTGTTTAGACTTGGGTACAGTCTCTGTTTAGTTGCCAGAGTTCCTGCTTCAAAGCTATGGATTTAGCCGTTAAGAAGCAGAAGAAGATTTTCAGTGATCAAGGGAGACAGTGAAACTACAGAGTTTTGGAAACGTTTCCAAAGTTCATTATAGGTTTGGGGGTTTTTTGTTGTTTTTGTTGTTGTTTGGGGTTTTATTTATTTGTTTATTTGTTTTTAACTGGAATACTTCCTTCAGACATAAGGGGGAAAATCCTTACGTAGATGGGCTAAGTACTATTTTTCTATTTTTCTCCCAGGACTTTATTTTTGCTGTCAGTGAACCTGCTCTGTCAGGAGGTGAACGTGAATTTACAGGCTATGAATCTTGAGCCTTTTCAAAATTTTAGGCAGATTCAGGAAACAAAATAAATGCTGAACTGCATATATTTTATTTAATTTTATTTGGCAAGACTGGAAGTGGGATGGCATCAGCTCTTCTGTGCTTCTTCTGAAGTATATATCTGTTTTGGCTTTCAAAAGCCTGAATTGCTGTTGCCAAGATTCTTCACTTTCTGGCAAAATTACAATGGCAAGTGGCTTCCTTTACAAGGTGTAATATTTAGACTAACAGCTTTGCAATTAAGAATGGCAAAAGAGAATTATATTCCCTTTTTTTATAAGACCAGATTTTTTAGTATGGATTCGTGGGAGTGTTTGGACGTAACTGAAGTGCTTTTGATTGATGATTTATATTTTGAACAGTGCTTTTCATTTTAGGGTGCAACACTCACTTGAAATTTTAACTAGAACAATGCTTTGTTTTCAAAGATGTTCAAAGTATTTCTCTAGTTAGGCAGTTGCTCTGTATCACAGAGTTGCAAATGCCTTTTGGGTATGTACGTGTAACAAAACATGTTTGCAGATACCAACTCATGCAAGGGAAGTGGGAAGAAATTGGGAAAGCTGCAAGTGTTCTTAAATATTACCTGCTGCTAATCTCAGTAGGCCATCAGGGTGTTGAGGATCACGTTGTTGAATCTTTTGTGGCTGGAGAGTGATGCCTTTCTGGAGTGTTTGGGGAGGTGTTTTGGAGGAAAAAAAAAACTTGCTTGAAGGGAATCTGGCCAAGTATTATTTTCCAGCATGGAAAACCTGGAGACTTAGGGTGTAAGGAGGAACATTTAGAGCTGGGGAGAGAAGCAAGCATATGTTTGGACTGAGTAAATTGGGAAAGTGGTCAATAAAATGTTTGAAAAGATGAATCCAGTCCTCTGAGTGCCCAGAAAAGCAATGTTGTGTTGTTCTGTGTCCAGAAAGCTGCCAGTATGGTTTGAAGTCATAGTCTTGGTTTTATCTGTTTGACAGCCTGCACTAATGAACCTTGAGTCCTGCTGACCAAGTTATCACCTTGAGAGTGGAGGGTATCCTCAATCTTGTAAACTGACACAGTCTCCACCTGAAACCATCACCAAAAGAGGTCAACATGCTTTAGAAATCCTTATACGTACTGATTACTAAAGCTACAATGAAATCTGATGGCAAACGTGTGCTGCCAAGGGTGTTCTAGGATCTAGTCTCCTTGGTCCAGCTAGCTAGGGAACCTGATGGCACTTTCTTTTCAACCCACATAGTTGTCATTCAGAACTTGCTTCTTGTGAGAAGTTGTGTGGATCTTGCATGCAAAAGCACATCTGGGTCCCGCAGTTTCAGTGCAGCTGGGGACATTGCTAGCTGTCAGGTCTTTCAACTACAGAAAATTCACTGGCATGCCTCATGCTGCTTGTATCCAAATTTATTTCCATTGTAACTATGGCAATAGGAGTAGATTGGGAAGAAAGTTTCAGAGTGTGGGTCCTCATGCCCTGTGTGTTGTAGAGGACTGCTGGATGTATCCATTTATTTGCTTCATCTTGAAAACCTGCTTCAGTCATGCAGATATACACATACGTGTATGTCTGTAGAAAGAAACCAGAACACTTCCCTAGGTGCTATGAAGTAGTGGGTAGCCTGGAGCCAGGTGAGTGGCCAGTTGAGGTCTTGGAGATTTCTCCTTCTATGGACTAGCAAAGTAGGGTCTTTTTTTCCCTGAATCTTTAAGATGTTAAATTATAAGTCAAGTAGACTTAACCCAGACAACCCTGAAGGTAACTTAGGGGAGAATATATTGTATGAACTCAGTTGTTTTAAGGCTTTGTTCTAGTTCCTTAGGAAAATCCAGGTTTGGTCTGCTAAGCATCATGCTGTAGTGTGGGAAGAAATGGAACAGTGATGTTTAGTTATGTTAAACCTGAGGTCTTAGAGAAAGGTCTTCAGATAGGTCAAAATTTAAGGCTGTGTTGAAGCTTTTTTCCCTTCCCTGTTTCATAGTAGTTCAGTTACAGAAAGCAGAACATTACAGAAGAAGAATAATGAAATACTTAGAGTATAGTATTCAACATATTTGTTAAGTTACCTTTCATAAAAGAACATAAATCCAGTTTTCAAGAGCTCTGGAGCTTGTCTTGCAACTCTGCCAGATTAAAATATTTTTTTTTGTCCTTCCTCCTGTTCCCAACTAATATGCAAGCAATTGCATTTTAAAAATTATTTTTCTCTTGAATTTAAAGACTTTGACAGATGGCACATGTAGAACCTGGAAAACTTCCTGAATTGGCAGAGTGACCATACCCCTGCCATTTTCCTACCGCAGTATCTGTAGGTGCGTAGGCTGTGCCTGCTTCCAGAGTGCTGGGCAAGATACCGTTTCCTCTGCTGGGAATGTGCAGAAAGCAAGTGATAAATCAAAAAAACATACCTGGTGATGGGCTTAATTTACAGTTAATAAATAACATAATCTATTGGTTAGGTGGGTAATTCGATTGTGACTTAAACAACTCACTCAGAGCAGCGACAATCTCCAGGATGCATACCTGCAGTGTTTTCCATGCGGGATGAATACCAATCTTTGTTTAGATTATGTGAGTTGGTTTAGCACTTTGAGAGACTGAGACACCAAAGCTGTGCCTCACAATAGTCTAATCTAGAGAATGTCATACCAAAAATTAGTCTTACGACCTTTGAAACCTTGTTTATCATGACTGTCCTTCTTTCAGAGACTCTGTCCAAGGCAGAACTCTTAAGCCAATAACAGCACATGAAATTGCTTGGTTATGAATGCGCACAGGCTGTCTTGCTCGGTCTTGCATGACAGTTGTTCTCGCCACTGAATCTGGTGAGTTTTGTAGCTGTGATTGACTACATAGCTTGTTTTCTATTTACAATCCTTTGGAATTTCCCTCCCCCATCTTAAGGCATTTTAGGAAAAGGGCAATAACTTGGCACTTGAATACCTCTTTGCGATTTGTGCTGGTTAACTTGTGTGGAAAGAACATGTACGTCTGTACGCAGCTACAGTCTCTGAAGAGAAGTGCTAAAAATCATGTTTAAGGCAACAGCAAGGGAAAAGTTGGTTTATTTTTTCTTTCTAAGACCTGATGTTTGTCTGCTGAACACATGAATCAGTATAAAGTTCTGTCACTATAGAATTTATTATCTGTTGACGTGGTACAACAGGGTCTTAGATCTTGAAGATGAGCAAAGGCTTTTTGTATTCCTAGGGTAGGAGTAGTTTGATAAACTGCTTTTAGACTGACAAAAGAGATGCGATCCTAAATCAGTGTTAATGTGTGACTGACCAGGAATGATATAATCTAGAGATTGCTTTCCTCTGTTTCTGCAGTGTTAACAAATGAATACTCAAGAATGTAGCAGGAAAGCAAATGGTTCTTGATGAATTATGCAGTCTTGACTCCAACTATTGTTTGAGGCAATTTATGATCTTCCATTGCCATAATGGGGCTGTGGCATAAACTGCAGCACACCCTAGAGTAGACAAATTGGTCTGGTATTGTTTAGAAACATATTTAATCTATCTCGCTACAAATGAATTGTAGCTTTTTGCTGAAACATCAAAAGACAGTATTTTGATATTCAGTTCTAAATAACCTACCATCAAATTTGCAGCAGTTGTGCCTTTTCCTGTTTTCTAAATACTGAAGTGATAATAAACATAAAACCGTTGCAGTATAAAGCTGAATTATTTTCTCTTATCCCTTTACGTAAACTTTTTTTTAGACATGAAGGGTTTAGAGGTTAATAATATGGTTCTCTTTGTTCTTGATTCATATTACCAACTTCAGAACAGCTGTTCCAGTGGCTTGCCTGATTTCACTGTAGATGTACTTGCAGAAAACTGTACTTCCCAAAGTGAAAAGGTTTTTAAGACCTTTTCTTAAATCGATGCTTAATTCTCCTGGAACAAACTGGGTGATTAGAGTGAAATCCTCAGATCAGTCTTAAAAACTTACTGCAAACTTTTAAGTATGGAGAAATAGTTAGATGGCTGTAGACCACTGTTTATATTTTTTAAGGCTAGCAATAGTATAAGTTGGGTATTGTGCCTACAGAGTTAGATGTTTGAGCTGGCCTCCCCCTGCTTCATCCCCCACTGTGAATGCTGTAAGATTTTGCATTTAAACTTTCTTTTTCCATAGCATTTACTTACCTAGAATAAACAGCTTGATTTGTGCAAATTGGATTGAATAGATTTTCAGACTTGCTGTTGCCAAAAGCAGTTTCCTCCTGAGGTAATTTGCTGTATGAATTGATCCCAGAAAACTGCAGAAGCCCAGTAACTGCTTCCTGGAAAGGAGCTCTCAGGAGTTTGCCTGCCTTACTGATAGAAGAGGAGGCAACCATACCTCAGATGAACTTATCCTGGAACTAGATAAAATAAAGCTTCCTTGATGAGTGCATGGTTTATGTGGACCATAGGCTGCAACTCCTCTGGGAACAGTTTTTCCAAGATGTCTTTTACCCTTGTCCCTGAGTTAACTGTCTCATAAATCTGCCTGGCAGCTTTGGTTTGGTGACAGTTCATGCTTACCAGAGAGCAGGGGGTAGGCTGTTTAAAACTCAGGCTTTTGTTTTGAATACATAGTTTATAATAAGAACGAACAGGCAGGAGCTCGCTTGTGGTAGAAGTTCTAGCTCTGCTTTGCAGCCTGCTCTCTCTACCCCAGTCACCCTTTTTTCATCTACTTGGAGATGACATCGCTTGTCTTAGTCTGCAAGGATGTCTCCAGTTGAATGTCAGTGGTTGGAAGAAATGCTGGACCAGCAAATAGTACTTTATATATTTATTTATTTTTGTTTATTTGTCTTTCCTTTGTTATGAGGCAGCAGTTAAAATAACTGTCTTGACATTGTCTTAATACTGCCTTCTTTTTTGTCATTCTTTAGCCATATGTACCTCTAAATGTTTGCCAATTTCTTGTCAAGCTGTATCTGATCACAGAAGCTATGCTTAAAAGAAACACAACTCACCTTGAAAAGTTGTTGCTGATAATCACTCAGAAGAGCAAATGCAATACTTGAATGAATTTGTATGGGACACCCTATTTGATAGATTGTGTGAGAGTAAAATCATGAGAGAAAAGGCAGGCAGGAAAGGGTAAAGGTTGAAGTTGTGTAACTAGGCATTGAAGGCTAACGCTACCTAAGGATCTTGATGATTATATGGGTCTTTTCCTACCTAAATGATTCTATGGCAAGTGACTGTCATCTTAATCATAATTAACTCCAAGATTTCAGTGTTTTCTTTCCACAGTTGAAAAGATAGCCTCAATTGGTGAGAGCCAGTTTTTAAATGGTCAAGGTTTTGGTGCTTTGCAATGAAAGAGAGGCTTTCATTTTGCCTGGATAGTGGAAATAAAGGAGGAGCCACCTGGCCTGAGAATAGTTATGTTGGGATTTTAAATGAAATGCCAAATTGAATGTGTTTTCTAGGCTACAGGCAATAAATGTGCAGAATTGCTACTCCCAAGTTGATGCAAATCCTCATCACCTCATCTTGCTCTTCTCAGTCTTCCCCCTCCAACTGTTTTCAATAATAAGTTGATGAAATGTCTTCAGTATGGTTTCTGACAGTTTGTTTGTACTCTGCAGGTCCTGGGAAGCAGTAGATGTAATTTGAAGAAAATTTGAAGGAACAAATGGCTTTAGCTGGCTGCCCAGACTCCTTTTTACATCTTCCTTATCGGATAGTAAGTTGTGAAACTGCATGTTCCTGTCAGCTTGTAGCATCATATTGCTGTGTGCCGGTGATTGATTGTGCATTCAAACTTTTCATCAAACTGCTAATAGCTGTCTGGCAATTCTCTGGATTTTGCTAACATTTGGGAATAGAGCCTCTGTTACCATCCGGTATTCAGGATCTGCTGCTGAAAAAATTGGGTCACTAATATATACTGATTAAGATTTGATATTTGTCTTCAAAATAGCCATTTCACACTTGGGAGAAGTCAATTAAAAAAAAAAAAAGGCAAGCTCCAAAATCAGTGAAATGCCTTGCACTGAAATGTATCAGTGCTTGCTGTGAATGCTATATTTGTAGGAACAAAGACAGAGATTTTTACACTTGGTTAGATTCTATGCTTTTTGAGTCATTATGCTGTATCTAAGCAGCCAATATGGCATATTACAGAGTATGTTTCAAAAAACCCTCAGCTAACTTCAAAGGTACTATGCAAAAGTGCATGTAACAGTTCCCTTTTTCTTTCCTGGGCAGTTTTAGTTGGCATAATGCATGCTTTCTATTTTTTATGGAACTGCAAATTCGTTAGTTTGGAAATGACCTTTTCTTTTTGCACTTTTTATCTCTTGTTTTCATAATGTGATTACCACCCTGGAGATTCAGTTATGATTTTGGACCCTGCAGATACATAAATAATTAAATAGTGTCATATGAGATTAAAACCTTTTCGCTTTGACACAAGAGAAACATTACTAGTAGTGATTACTACGGTCATGCTACTCATTTGGAAGAAAAGCAAAAACCCAAACTAAAACAACAACAAAATTCCCCAAAAAACTATAGTATTTATGCATGCTTTGTAATGTGTCAACTTACAATCTTTTTTTCCCAACAGGAAACCTTAAATGAGTTAAAAGTCTAATGTTAGTATATGCTGAGTTGTCAGCTGAATGTACCTGAATGCTTTTCCTGATAACAGGAAAACATAACAGTTCCTTTATAACTGTTTTTGCAGCTATAAAAATAGAATGGACTTTGAGAAATTGGGTGTCCTGAAAATCTGTTACTATACTTGGATCTATGATTTTAAAAGAATATGTGAATAGATGTGCCTGGACTTCATAATTTTGATGCACTGTGAAATTATGCTTCCAATTCATTTAGAGCATCATCTGAGTCATGATGCAAAGCTGAGGGAGAGGAGAGCTATGTAAGAGAAACTTGACATTATATGCAGTCATTTTTGAGCTGCAAGGTCTTTAACTGAATGTCAGTCATTCTTATGAAAATAGTGTCTTTACTGGTTCATAGGAAATAAGAATGTGAATTTTCATTGTTACTTGTTTTATCTGACAAACCCTGTAGATAATCTTTAGTCTAGGGCAGTCAGCACGTTACAAGTGTCAGAGCAACATGGGTGACTTAAGATGGTGGGAAAGTGACTCATTTAATTTTGGTCATAGCTTACTATGTATTAACTACCCTAAGTGCTTATAACCAGTTTGGAGACTAGCTTTGGAAGCCCATTCACAACTACTGTGCCTTCTGTCAGAACTGGAGTTTGCATTAAAAAAACCCTGAACATCTGTTTTTCCACCCCTACTAAATCTGACTTAGGAGCTTTCATCAACTTGTCTTTCAAATTTGGCTGCAGTGCCAGCATTTTGTTGGTAAAGGGCTGAAAGAAGGTTAAACTAAATATGCTCTAGATTAGAGTGTAAAGTATTCTATTTTTTTGGTACATTTTCTGACATAATATGAATGAAAGTCTATGAAGGACACTGGTCCAGAGATCCCAAGGTTGGGACCTTAATGTTGTAACTCTAGTATTGACACACTGGACTTTGGTATTACATTCAAAACAAGAAAAACGAGAACCTGGATAGGTGAGTGTGTGCCACAGAATAACCTTCAGGATGTCTTGTTGTCAATCCACCTCTGCTCCTTGTTTTTTCTGGTTTTGGGGAGATGAGCAAGGTATAGAGCTCTGAATTTCTTACTGGGCTCTCTGTTTGCAACCTTTGCTGCTTTCAGAGACTTTCATGTCTTGTTTAAGAGCCTTTTTTTTTCTTTTTCTTTTAATTTTCTCAGGAGTTAGCACATAATCCAGTCACACTGAGTGCATTCTCCTAAAAACAATCTCTAGCTTTGTACTATCTTTCAGTGGCTTTCAGGAGCCCTTTCCAAATTCTTGAACTCTTCAATAAAAATCCGGCAGTGAGAATTGGCAGTGTTTGTCTTCTGTTCCTGGAAATTCAGAACACAGTCCCAGAATTTCTCAGAAAAAATGGGATGATTTACTGTGTTTCCGTTCTTTTGCAATCTGTAGTCACAACAGTATTTATGTACAGTGACTTGAACTCTTGGGGAATATTTAGTTCTTTAACCCTTTGCATTAATTGTACAAGTCTCAGTGACATAAATAACAAAAGGATGGGTTTTTTTTCTCAATTTATAAGGATAAAATTCTGAGCTGCTGTTCATCTTCTACTTTCTTTCTTCTGTTTATTTTCTCATAACCAAGATGCAGGTGTGGCTTCAGTAATAATTAAGAATTTGCTTTCGGTGAGCTGAATTCTTATTAGAGAAAGGACTTGTAACTTGGCATAAAATGAACTGTGGATACTTGGTCACAAAACAGGGAGAAAATGGAAATTGCTGTCTCATACGTGTACGTAGCTGAGGATTTTGGCATTGCTAATAATCCTGTTGGTCAGATAAGAGAGCAGAATATTGCACATCATACTTGAGAAGCTTTGTGCACTTCAAGAGTAGGGAATTAAATACCTAGGAGAACTAATCGGAGGCTAGCTACTGTAATGAAAGCCTCTTTTAATGATGTCAGCTTTGTGGATGTGAAGGTGATGTGCTGCCAGTTATACAGCTGCAATAGTGATGTTTCTTGCATTCACCTGGAGGAACAGCTAGGCACAGCTAGGTTTTCCAGGTTTTAGTATGGCAGCTTTGACCCTTGTTTTTAATATAATGATACAATAAGTTAGGCAACACCTTTGGAGGTTGTCTGATCCAAGTCCGTGGCATATTGAGGTTATACTTGTTTTTCTAGAGTGTTTCATCTTGGTGAGTGTGGTTTTTTGGGAAACCTGTTGTTTTAATTTTCAGGGGTGGTTTGCTTTGAATAGGCAGTTAAAGAAGAGAGGGTTTTTGTTTTAGTGAAATGGGGAAAAAAACCCTTTTGATTTGATTAAATCTCTAATTTAATTGATGGATGCCATAATCCTCATCCTTGTTACATCAAGGTGCCTTCTGTGTGACCCAGTCTTATCTCGGCCACTGTGGAATTGAACTGCCTGTTACTTAGTGTGATATAAGTATACATGCTGCTGTCCCTGTTTGTGTACATAAAATGTCTTGTCCTAAAAAAACCTCCATGAAAAAGAAAGTTCATTGCAGAATTTGTTTCCAAGTAGACTTGGGAAGGGCTGTCAAGACCTATGTTTTGGCCCTCATTGTCTGCCTGACACTATTTGAAAATCTTCATTTTCTTGGCTATTGACAAATTCTTTATTGAGTCTATGGAGATCTTTTTTACCAACTGTAGTAAGAAAGACACCAGGCCAAAGTGGCTCTGGTCACTCCCCTCCTCAGCTGGGCAGGAGAGATAAAATATAATGAAAGGCTCATGGGATGAGGCAGGGAGAGGGAACTTGCCAGTTACTGTCATGGGCAGAACAGACTTGACTGGGGGAAATTAATTGATTTTACTACCAATCAAATCAGACTAGGGTAATGAGAAATAAAGCCAAGTCTTAAAAACACCTTTCCCCCACCCCTTCCTTCTTCCCAGGCTCAACTTCACCTCCCAATTTTCTCTCCTTCCTCTCCTCCAGCAACGCAGGGGAATGGGGACTGCAGTCCCTTATACGTGGTCTATGCTGCTTTTTCCTCCTCAAGACCGGGACTCCTCCCACTCTTCCCTTGCTCTGGTATGGGGTCCTTCCCATGGGAGACAGACCTCCATGAACTCCAATATGGGTCCTTCCCACTCCAGCATGGGTTCCTTCCATGGGGTGCAGTCCTTCAGGAACAGGCTGCTGTGACCTATGGGGTCACAGGTCCTCTCAGAAAATCTGCTCCAGTGTGAGCTTCTCTCCTCAGGTCCTGCCAGGAGCCTGTTCCAGCACGGGCTTCACATGGGATCACAGCCTCCTTTGTGTGTGCATCCACAGGTTCCAGCATAGGGTCCACTGCACCACAGGCTGCAGGGAATCTCAGCTCCAATTCCTGGAGTGCCTCCTCCCACTCCTTTGTCAATGACCCTGGTTTCTGCAGGGCTGTTTCTCTCACATATTCCCACACCTCACTCCCGTCTTGTGGTTTAGGAATGGTACTCCCTAATTTAGTACTCCAAAGGAGACTCTCCAAACCACGCTGCCCTCCCACCCCCAATGAAGGTGGCCAGAGAGGAGAACTGAAGGCACAAAAGGCAAAGATCTCAGATTGAGATAGTAACAATTGACTGGAAACAGCAGTGGGATAAGAAAATTAACAGTAACAGCAACAATTTTAACAACAGAAGTGTATGAGAGAGAGAATGATTCACATGCAAAATGCTCAAGGAGCTTGATGCCCCTTCTCCTGGGAAGAGTCCCTTTCCCCCACCCCCAGCAACTGACTTGAGGTGATACAGAGTAACTTCCAGGTGCTAGTCATGTCTCCTCTCTCCTACTGCAGAAAATTAACCCTTCCCTGGCTGGAATCAGGGCACAATTGAATGGCTTTTCCCCCTTCTTAAATCTAGTATCAGTCATCCAGTGAAGGACTCCCTACCCCAAGGGAGGTACTGTCACTGTCGCTCATGGGCTTAATTGAATTGGCCAGTGGGTGGGTCTGTCTTACTGATGTTGGCTCTGTTGGACATGGGGGAAGCTTCTGGCAGCTGCTCACAGAAGCCACCCCGGTAGCCTCCCTCACTGCCACAGCTTTGTCTTGCAAACCCAATACATGATTTTCAAGAATCAAAATAAACAGTAGCTTAATTTAGTCTTATTAGGCTTAAACATACAAGTATTCTGCTTACATAGAATTTGTCCCAGAGTTTGGGTTTTTCATGCTAAGAGGACAATATGGAAGGACCAGAGTGCTCAATCAGTCTTTCAAATAGCTGAGTGAAAAAAACACCAGATGCATTATTGCATTGCATCATTCTTCTACATATTGCATAAAGAAAAGCTGAAATGTTGCTACTGCCAATGCAGAAAGTCATCAGATTTGTGAAATATGGTGTCAGTCAACAGATCTTTTATTGACGATGCTCTTGTTTTAACAGTTTACATGTATATGGTGTAGAGGGTTGATGGACTGGAGCAGACATAAAGTACAAAGCAGTGAGAACATTAGTGAATGTTTTTACAAGACATGTTGCCTCCAATATGAAGTTATGAAATCTGTCTGCCTGAGTGCAGACTGCAAATGTTTTTTACAGATAGAGTTGATGCTGCTTGGTAGTTTTTGTTGAAGACCAACTAAAGCTAGATTTCTAGCCTCTATTTTTCTTGGAAAGAAATCAGTTTAAAAACTTGTCCCAAAAGCAGTTGTTTTCACTAACATTGAAATAAAATTGTGGTGCTTACCTCTTAAAGAGGCCATTGGAAGTATACTTGCCACCACTAAGGTGTATCATCAAACTATTTTATATAAAGCAAAATAATGTAAAAGACATTTTTATCTTACACTAAGTTTATATACAATTGATTATGATTTCCCTTCTTACAAGAAATACACATCAATTATTTTTTTTGCTGTACCAGTTTACCTTTCTACATTTCCAACTGAAAGTCTGTACTTACCTGTTTGCACTTCTACTTTTATATTTCAATTTACACAGGAGTTGCTTGGCAAAACCTGAAGTCTTTTTATGAAGGTGAATATAAGCAAGAAATTTCAAGTGTCTGGGTCCATATTTTTCAATTATATGACCTTTTTCAAGCCACAAAAGAAAAAAAAGGACTAAAAACATTCTAGTGGTCAATCATAGCATTTGCTACTTTCATTACTACTAACAATTACTACTACTACTAATTACTACGTTGTCAGGAAACAACGTAGGTGTTTCAAATCAAGTGAGGAATTTAAGTAAAGAAGTTTATTTTACATTTTTTTCTGTTAATGGTTTCATGTTTGAACACTAGACTGAATTTATTATTTAGTCTTGTTATGTCATTACATGCAAACAGTCTCTTGATTTAGCTCTATTTTTCATACATCTTTAAATCTACAGTTTTCTGCTTTTATGCTTTAGAGAAAGTTAAGGGTGATCTTATGAATATATATATAAAAAAATACCTGAAGGGAGGGTGCAAAGAGAATGGAGCCAAGCTCTTTTCCCTGGTGACCAGAGGCACTGGACTCAATCCAAAACAGGAGATTCCCTCTGAACGCTGGGCAACACTCTTCCATTGTGAGGGTAACTGAGCACTGACAGGTTGCCCAGACAGGGGGTGGAATCTCAATCCTTGGAGATAATCTAAAGCCATCCAGACATGGTCTCAGGCAGCTGGCTGTAGGTGGCTCTGCTTGAGCAGGGGGTTGGACCAAGTGAATTCGAGGTCTCTTCCAACCCCAATCATTCAGTGATCCTATGAAAATCAAAAGCAGTGTATCTCTTTAGGTTCTGACTTGTATGCAACATTTAAGATGTCACTTCCAGATTATAAAAACATCCATGTTGATAAAAACAGACCATTTTCTGGTGTTTTCTCACAGAACTTCCTGAGAACATTCTGAAGCAGTGGTAACAATCAGCTTAGCAGACTATAGCACCAGATGAAATCCTGTATGTTTTTTTAATGAATGTGATCTTTTCCAAATAAGTAAATATTTAACAGGCTGTTTACCAACTGGTTATTTTGGAGAATTACAAGTGTTTTCATGCTAGTAACAGCTCTAACTTAACAGAAGAGAGAAACTGATGTACCAGCCCTAAGACAGCTTCATACTTCAAATATCTGTGTAAATATAACAGAATAGAAACCTGAAATACAAGGGAATGGAAGCTTTTTTTTTTTTTTAATTGCCTTTGTTGTAATCAAAAGGAATTATGTTAGTGATAGTTTGTGGCAGTGTGCTTTTAATGAACCTTCCTCCTACAGATGTTCTGTGCTCTACATATGAGTAAATGATAACCAGTGGAGAAGATTATTTTGTTTTTTAAAGAGGAAGATAAGATTGTTGTGCATTTGGAGCTGTCACTTTTCAAGAAAGTACTGTGGCTCAGAAAATTCTTAGTGCTGTTTTTCATGCCTGTTGGCTCAGAAAGGCCTTTTCTATCCTTGGAAGAGACTAATGATATAATATTGTTTTATATTTAAGTATTTCCAAGAAATGTATCTAGATACAGACCTTGCGTAAAGCTATGCCCAGTACATTTTCTTGCCTTACATAGTCTAAAGGGAATCTGTTTGATCAAAGGAAGGACAATATTTCATAAGCACTTATTTCATCCTTTTTTTTTAAAGTTAAGGGAAGGGGGGAACTCTTCCAAAGTACCACCCCACATTTAAAATCCTGTGATTCTTCATGAAGCTGTTTGTGTCATCAACTCTGAGAGGAGAATTTTTCAGCTTCTAAAAAGAAGCTGTGGGTACAGTTTCCAAACTTTATTGTTTATGTGATGTCTCATGGCAGGGATCATTTTGTTTGTTTCTACAGTTGCAGACCTTCCATTCCTAATGCTGCAGCTGAGTCCTGAACTGAAGCTGAATCAAAGAAGAATGAATAGGCTGAACTCACTGTGGCCTTGCTGGTAGATGGGCCACTTCCCTTGTAAATCTAGGGCTGAATATATCAGTTCCACCTAGCACTAGCTATGACTGAAAATGATCTTTGCCTCCTCCTTTTGCATCGTTTAAGAATTTTTCTTTCAGTTTCTATTATAAGGTAGTCTGAAACACTCTTTTTTATAAGTTCTCCCTAACTTCCCATAGAATTCTACTGCTTTTCAGGTGTATCTTTCATTCATAGTGTTTAGGTATGTTCCCTTCATGGAGATGTGGGATGGAGAGTACTTCACAGAGCAAGAACGTTGTTCTGGTGTGATTGACTTTGCTTTTTCAGGAGGGAATTTTGCTGAATTGATCAGCTTTCAGGAATCCTTCATGAAGAAAGGGCCAGATTATTGGTATTAACGGCCTTTTATGCTAGATAGTATTGATATTTTAATCTGAGCCATTAAGATACAGTGTTTTTCTTTCTGGTTTTGAAAGAACAACAAGCAATCAAAAGTAGAACACAAATGTCCAGCAAAGCTCTCAGGCTTTACTGCTATTTTAAGATAGCTTTGGCCTGTGCACTGGTACGACCAGTGTGCATGCTTGAAATTCTAGCCTCTACAATGAAAAGACAAGCCCACGGAAACAACCAGTGGTTTTGGAGCATGCTGGTCCTTTGCAAGCTGAATCTTAAACAATGACTTAAGACTCTACTACACGCTGGCTGTAGCTCTTGATGTCTTACACACTGGCTCCATTTTTTGACATAACTTTGGCAAGTGGGGAACCTGGCAACCCTTCATGCTAGAGGCCTTAGCTCTAATAAAGCGCTTTAGTTATTAGCACAAGTAAATAGTTGTCCATTTGTGCTTCATTAATGCATATTAGTCATACAGTAAATACTGTCAGCTGGCAAGTTCCCCAGAATACTGAATACTTCTGCACAGTTCAGGAGGGGGTTTCTGACAAAGTGGTGTTGGTGCCTTTCTTGAAGAAGTTCTTGAAGCTATTAGTGTAGGAGAGTGACAGACCATTATTTCAGCTCACGTGGGTTTTGTAAAACTGATGCTTCAGTGGAGGCAACAAAGTATTTTTGACGAATTTTATGCTGCTGCAGTAGGTCCTCCTCAAGTTTGCAGTTAACTTTTCTACATTCTTCAGCTATATCTGAGGCACCTTGCTTTGGGCTCTGCAAAGTACAAATGAGGTGCCTACTTTTGTAATGTAAATAGGTGTTCTGAAAATCCCATAAGATTGTCCAGTATTGTAAAATTTTAACTATATATTTGAAGAACCTCGAATGTGCAAACCAAAAGGCAGCGCAATGATCCATGATCTATGTGTTTTGAATTCTTGAGAGATAAGACCTTTAATATAAATGATGTAAAATTGTGAGTTGAAATGTCAGGTATGACTTGTTTTTTGGAACAGCCAGCGTAGATGTACCAGTTGCTTTTTTTTGTCTTTTGTGTTCCTGGCAGTGACTTCCAGGAGGACTTGCTCCATAATCTTGACAGAAACTGGGCAAGGTTGACCAGCTTCTGGTTCTTCATATTGTCAGCCTCACTTGAAAGAGGAATGGGCTTTTTTGCCTCTGCAATCATCAGGATCATCCTCTGATCAGTGACTTACTCTTTTGAAGATATGAGAGAGTAGCCTCTCAGTGGTATTGGATAGCTTCCTTAGCACCTTCTGGCGCATCGTGTCTGTCCTACGGACTTGGTTCAGTTAGCTTGTCTGATCCATAACTTTACTTTGCTGTGAGTAATGGTTCAGTCCTCCAGATGCTGACACTGTGCTCAAAGAACTCGGAGACATGAGGATGAACTTTACTAGGAAAAACTGAGGCAAAAACATCATTGATCTTTTGTGTCCTTAGCTGCTGGGTCCCATGCACAAATGAGGACAAACTAGACTGATACTAACCATCTTTTTGTCCTTCCTTGCTTTTTCTTGTCATCATTTGCTTGCTCCAACTCTTCTGCATGGGCAGTTATCTCCATATTCTTTCTGCATAACCTATTCCTGCTTTGACTTTCTTTGCATTATGGTATTTGAGCTGACACAGGAGTTGCCTGTCCATTCAGCCTATCTTTCTGCCATTCCCTTGTGACTTTCTGCATGCCAAAATGGACCATTTTTGAAGTTTGGGAAGTTGTTCTGCAAGATTGTTGCCTTGGGCACCTTGGTCCTTCAGAGCAGTCTGCCATGAGAACCTTGCAAGCAGATCTTTAAACAAGCCAAAAATCTGCTTTCCCACAGCCCAGGACTGTAATTTTGCTAGTAGTCTTGCTCCCTTTGCTCGGTCATTACCATCATCTCCGCTGCCATCAAACCTCTTCCTCCCCAACTGGTTCTTCTTTATCTGTGAGTTGTCTTTGCTTGTTGGTCAAGCAGCAGAATGCTTCCCTGGCTGGCTCACTGATCACTTGTGATGTGATGTTATCCTCAACCCAGTCCAGAAATCTTTGTAGTGTCCAGTGCTGGCTGAAGCTGGAACTGCACGGTTTGCTTGTGGGTGGGTCAGAAATGTGATTTAAGCTGATTTGTCTCTCCCCATCCCATGTACCTGGCTGCAAAAATGGACTTGTTTGGCCCAGGCAAAACAGGTATTCTGAACTTTGATCTTCTTAAAGATGATGGGTGCCTCTTTTGGAAAGAAGTGGAAAATGAGGGACTTGCCAGTGTGACAGAACCAAAGGAGAGCCCAGGGGTGCTAGTAGTCCAGGTGTCTCCTGGCCCACTTCTGTCCTTTGTGGCTGCCCAGCCAAGCTGTTGGTACTCAGTCTCCTGTTGTGGCACTCTCCTGCCTTTCCTGATGTCTACTCTCTCTTACAAGGTTTGCATCCAAATGGACTATCTCCCATGCTGCCTTCTCTGATGACCTACTGCCAGCCATATCTCCCCAGGACTGTCTTGGGGCAGTGTGAGGAAGCTACCCCTTGCTAAGTAGCTTTTGAGCTTCCACCCTCAGATCTGACTGATGCTGCTATCCTTTGGTTACAAGTGCCCCTGGTCAGAGTCATTTGGTGGGGTTGGGCATGAGGCACTAGGAGAGTCCTGACTACATGTTCCCCTTTCCACTGTGGGGCCATTGTGGAAAGAGATATCCCCCATGTGCCTGGAGAGCAAAGGGATAATGGGGGTCAGGAAGGAACGCCTGACACAAGCCTTCAAACGGATGAACTGTTCTATTGATTGTAAAGAGTTTGTGGCTAGCCTGAAAAGGCTAACACCTCCCTTTCCTAGAAGCCTGTGGGTTTTCTATCTCCTCCACCACTCTGGTAGAGACCTACCTCCCAGGATTTCCTTGAATGGTTGTGTGCAGGTTGATGGAGAGTATTGCCTGGGGGAGCTTGGGAGAAGACATTCTCACCCTTCTGGAAGGAAATAGCTGGATTTTTCTGGAGTACATCTTAGCAAGGATGATATCAGAAGACAGTTGATTGTATATGGGTCTAGCCCACCTCTATGGGTTCTTTTTCCTGATCAGCCTCTGTGATCTCTGGATATCCTGCCACATGGTTGAGTGAAGTACTGTAGTTCTGCACAATCCTTCTGTGTGCTCTTACCGTGTTCCCCCTCTGCATAACTTCCTTCTTCCAAAGCCCTTCTCTTGGGCTCATTCTTCCTTGACTAGCAGAGAAGCAGGAAGCACTGGGCAAGCCAAGGCCATGCCACCATGACCTCTTGTCATGACCAGTTGAAAAGATTTCTGTAGAAGGTAACTCTAGGATCACATGTAACATAAACGTTACATACATAAATGAATACCCATTTATTAAAGTGACTTGAAACATCTTTACCCACCCACACATGCACACTCAACTTACTTGATTTTTTTTTTCCTTTTTGAATTCATTACAAACTCAAGGAATTTTTAAAACCAGATATTAATGTGAATATTTGAGGGAGTCACCTTGAGTGTTTTGTAGCTGGAAGCATTTGTAGAGTCTGTTCTCTAAGGTGAATGTGAATTAAGACTTCAGAGGGACTGTTTTTCAACTTCTGACCATACAGAAGTATAAGGCAGTGTGTTGCAAGTTTGATGGAAAAAATTCCTTCCTACGTGTTTGCTAGTGAAATTTCTGCATGGAATATATGTATTTTTTTTCCTAACAGGGGCAAAAGAGCTAACTAAGTGTGCTAAAGATGTTCCTAAAAAGGCACCTCTTGCAATTTTGATTTTTCTGGAGTCCTTTATGTCCTCAAAATTATGACAAGCTGATGGCTGTTGAACATGAATTGCCTGGATGGTTTAGTCGCAAACCATAATTGCTATGCTGGATGAGAGAAAGTTGGAAAAATAGCTTTCTGGCAGTGTATCTTTTAAAGTATGACTTGCCCTGAAAATTAAAATAAACCCAAACCCACAATACTAGAAACTTCTTATTGGCTGTCCTGCTTGTATCTTCTGGAACAGGGATATTGACACAATAACATGTAGTATTAGGATGTAAGACTTCACACACACTGCCAGTATTGCATTGTGCTTAGGAGCTCCCAGGTAATCTGCACAGTTAATTTTCTTGTTTTAGCTAAATGAATGGTCTTCTGTTCATCTGTATCCAGAAGGTGGTTTGTTTCTCTCACCCACAGCTTGCTTCTGAAGCTTAATGCAAAGTTTTTCCTCTTTTCCTCCTTTTTTTGATCTCTGGTTTGACTTTAATCTCAGCAAAGGAAGGAATCTTTTCCACTACCTTTATTTCGTAGATCTGCGTTTTTGGGTTAGAAAGAATAGCTCAAACCTAGAGGAAGCAGTACAGTAAATACTGATTGTGCTGTAAAAGGTACCACCCTGAATGCTGGAGTTAATCACCATCTCAGCTGAAGTGTGGTAGCTGCTCATGTGCAAGCTGCCAGCCCCTTGAACTTCAAGGTAAACAAGTCACTTCCCCTCCCTAGACTTCAGCAGTGGTTTCATGGAAGAGAAAGAAAGGTGTTTGAAAGCCACTTCAATACCAATTGAACACAACTCATCTGATTGCATCTCACCTTTTCTTGGAGTGAAGAGTAGAAATCCATTTGCGCAAACTTTCTCATGGTCTGGCTGACCAGCTTTGCAATCTCTGTTCAAATCTCCCCTTGTTTGGAGACCCTGTACCTGGGCAGGTCTTGTTTGAGGTGGTTTGCTTGTTCTGTTTCATGTGCTGCCTTGACAATGTTTGGCACACCAGACCTTCCTCCAGTAGCATGCTGGTAGTTATGAAACCTCTTTGATCTGTTGAGGCTTTAATGTAGCCTGAGGCTTTGTGAAGAATTAAAGAAGCTGCTGCTAACTACGCTGAAGCTCCGCAGAGTATGGTCTGATATGCTGTGGGTAACTTCCTTGGATGTGTCCAGTAGGCGTTAGCAGGAGGTGGGGAGCAGTTGTACAAAATAAGCGGTCACTTAACACACTTGTGCTGTAAACAACAGTAAAGGAGAACGAAACAAAAAGAAAACCTTCCAAGCATGAAGACGTGCTTGACATGCTTGCTTTTGGTGTGCCAATTTCTGCAAAAACCAAAGATTACACTTTGTATTGTGTTTTCCTGGGACAGCTTGCAATTTTACATGTAATTTGTTACTATTTAAATGCAAATTGCTGATCTTTTGTGAATTTTCTTCCTTCAGAGTATGTTAAGTCAATAAAGATTTTCTGTTAAAGCCATCTTCTTAATGCAGGATAACTAGTAGAGCTACTTACAATTAGCTCCCTTTCCTTAAGGAAAGGATAACATGGCAGCTGCTACCTAGAGATAGATATAAATATAAATACGTATTTTTATTAATATTGGAACAAGTGTAACAGGCATACTTCATATTGTTCCTAGATTTTTGAAAATTAAGACACAGATAATGTATGCAGAGCACTGAGAGAAGTTCTCAGGCTAAAAAGTAACTTTGGAGTGCTGGGATTTTACTACAGTCAAGCTAGTTAATTCTTGTTCTAAAGACACTGAAGATGTAGAAAATCACAGAATCATTTAGGTTGGAAGAGGCCTCCAAGATCATTGAGTCCCGTGTTTGGACCTTGTCAATTAGACTATAGAACTAAGTGCCACACTCAGTTGTTTCTTGAACACTTCCAGGAATAGTGACTCCACCACATCCCTGGGCAGTCTGTTCCAATGTTTAACAACCCTTTTTGTGAAGAAATTCTTCCTGCTGTCCACCCTGAACCTCTGCTGGTGCAGCTTGAGGTTGTGTCCTCTCATCCTGTTGTTGGTTGGTTGTGTGAAGAGCCTGACCGCCACTTGGCTACAGCCTCCTTTCAGGCAGTTGTAGAGCGTGATACGCTCTCCCCTGAACCTCCTTTTCTCCAGGCTAAATACCACCAGGCTCCCACAGCCACTCATCATATGACTTCCTCTCCAGACCCTTCACCAGCTTCATTGCCCTTCTCTGGACTTGCTCCAGAACCTCAGTGTCCTTCTTGTAGTGAGAGGCACAGAACTGGACACAGGACTCAAGGTGCATCTTCACCAGTGGCTAAGTACAGGGGGAACAATCACTGCCCTGGTTCTGCTGGCCTATTTTTGGTACAAGTCAGGATGCCATCGGCCTTGGCCACCTGGGCACACTGCTGGCTCATGTTTAGCCAGCTCTCAAACAGTACCCCCAGGTCCTTTTCTGCTGGGCTGCTTTCCAGCCACTCTTCCCTCAGCCTATAGGACTGCATGGGGTTGTTGTGACCCAAGTGCAGGACCCAGCATTTGGACTTGCTGAACATCACACTGTTGGTCTTGGCACATCTATGCAGACTGTTCAGATCCCTCTGCAGATCCTTCCTACCCTCCAGCAGATGAGCATTCCCACTCGACTTGGTGTCATCCATGAACTTAGCGAGGGTGCCCTCAATCCCCTCGTCCAGATCATCAATAATGAGATTAAATAGGACTGGACCCAATACTGAGCCCTGCTAATTTCTTTCATTTTGAGAAATGGTAATAAGACAGTGTCACACTGAAATATTCAGGATAACTCCTGTTGTTAGTCTTGTCTAGCTGTTATGAATCAACAATTTGTATGTAGGCATTTCTGTAGCACAAACTGCAGCATCATTTGTGTTAGAAATTTTGTTCAATCATTGTGTGCAAAGACTTCAAGGTGGTGACTTTACAAGGTCTAATAAAGCATCACTGTGAGGACTTTTTTTCAGGAAAACTGTTTTGACCATCACTGTGAAAGGTGCAGTGATGTATGTGACTTTCTTAAAATTGCAAAGGTCAAAGGACATTCAGACATGATTAAAGAAAGAAATGCACAGATACAGGCAACTTGGTACTTGGCAACTTTTCTTGGTAAAGGTTTGGGGTTTGTTGGTTATTTTTTTCGAGGACTTGCAAAGTAACTCATTGCTGGAATGTAAGCAGTACAAAAGAACTATTTTTTTTAAAGTACCCATATATTGTAGACTGTTCTTAGACTCCATAATTTTTTTTGCATAAATTACATTACTCATTTGCTCTGAGTGTAACCCTGCTGTTTGGTTAGGGGTGAGCACAGCAATCTGTTCCAATATATGATCTGATGCTGGGTTATTAATCATGAAAAGGCATGATTATTGTGCTTTAGAGATGTTTCTTTGATTTCTGTGGGGTTTAAGTAGGGTAGAGAGCAGTCAGCTGAAGGGTATAAATCTTTACCCCATGTCTGAGATTATGAAATATCATCTTTTTGGTAAGGCTTGCTGTTTTGGAGCTGTGTAAAGAGTTAGTTCTGTGTCTAACTGAAAGTCACCTTAACTACAAATGCTCTTGTCTGAGGTAGGTAATGACTTCTGGGGCAGACTGTACCATGTAAGAGCCAAACGGTTTTTTATCTAAGCAGAAAGGTGTGTGATCAATATAATTAGGATCATAGGTTTGATCAGATGGGACAGGCATTTCTAGACCAAGTTAATACTTATGTAATGCCGAGGATCACTCTTTGGAAGGAGGGGAGGGATACCAAGCACACCCTAAATTGCAGCAATTGAGAAAATTGAGTAGAAAGTAGAGTGATAAGGTCCATGTTGCTGATAGTTGAAGTAAGGATGGAAAAGTAGTCTTGTATGCATTTTTTCAACATAACACTTTAAATTCATCAGAGTTTCAGTATGAAGACTTGAACAATTTCATTAGCGTTTGAGAGTTACTTTGCTTGCTTTCATCCACTAAATTTCAAAGGTCTGTGTGGGTACAGAGGCTCCTGCCCCACAAGAGGTTTATCATTTTATCAGCTCTGTCAAGGGCTTGGGATAACTGTCTTCATCTGTTGGCCTATTCAAGCTCTTGCTTTGAACCTGAATGCAAAAGGGGATAGCAGCATTGCCTGTAATAGAGCTGACCCACATTCAGATGGCATAAATTCCTTTGCTCTGTGTTTCATGCTACTTTCATTCCTTTGTTACAGTTTCATTTGTCTTGAGTCTTCAGGCCTGCCTAGCTATATGGGTACATACACTTAAATTTAGGTTGTCTGGCTGTGGTTGCTGCTTCCCAAGGTGTAGAGGGTTTTGAATATAAATTCCTGAGGAGAATGCACTTGTATGGAAATATGGTTCCTTCAACCCAGGTGGTATCTTCCCTTCTCTCCCTCCCCTGGCCTGAGACACAGAAATTTTTTGCTGCAGTGTCAGATCCAGAGTCCACCAGCTCATCCTTTCAAGCATTGAGCCTTCCAAGGTTAATTCAGGGCATCATTAGCTTGTGCTGGGACAGACTGTCCAAGGCATTTTGCAGAATGTCTGCTGTCCACGTGGTGCAAGGATGCTGTCAAAACCTGACTCCCAAAGCCAGTGTTCTGTGAAGCAGCTGGTCAGCAGCGCTGCTATATCCGAAGCTCTAGCAGATTTGATGCCAAGTAGAACAGATGAGCTACCTTGTATTTCAGAGGTCTGAGCATGGGCAGGGCGGTGCATTGAAAAGGATCAAATATCCTATACCTTCTTTCTGTGTTACAGCTTCCCCTGAAAGAACATATGGAGGTTTTTTTTAATTTTTTTTTTAACACAAGCTAAAAGAAAATGAAGATGCTTTCTCAGACTGGACAAGTGCTTTAGCCTCTTTAAAAAGAAGAGGAATATGACATATTGCTTTAGCTTACTTTATACTTTCTCGTGATAGCTAAACTCAGTTTTTCAGTTTAATTCCTGTTGGTAAATACAGTTCTCTCTCCCAAAAAAACAGATTTTTCAGGGACTTTTTTTGGTGGAGTCAGTATTGACCAAAACTAAAGAGCATAGAACATGCAGCAAAGGAGGGTTTTAGTAGCTTTGTCAGTGGCAGTCCCTTGCCAGTGAGAGTGATATGCTTTGGAGGTAAGGCTAACTCACAATTCAGTATAAGCTAAAGACACATTATCAGGATCTATAGGCACCAGCAGAAGAAACAAAATTTTTATGTAAGCATGTGATTTTTCTGCTGTGAAGAATTTCCTAATATAAACTTCATTTATTCAGTGGTGTTTTGTTAGAAATGAAAAGGAACCTAGTTTTTTTTTAAAAAAAGAATGCAAAAGCATACTTTATCAATAAGTAAATGCTTTATTTTTGTAAGTACTTTATAAATGAAGACACCTCTAAGGAGTGATTGCTTTCACTGAGAACTTCGTGCAATTGTTTCTTTTCTGTATCTCAAGACTTTATTTTAGCTGTAAACTATGTAAACTGTCTTTAACAGGCCCAGTGGTTTTAGTTTCATTAAAAATAGAACAAAGCTTTTAGCATTTCTAAGCCTGTCAGTTGGATTCCCTCCTTGCTAGCTGATTAAAAGACAGCAACAATGATGCATTGAATTTTCTTCTCCCATAATAAATGGCAGTCTGGTCCAAAAAGTGCACAGTGTGGAACATACTATCTATTTTCTCGTGCAGAGTACTCAGAGACAGCTCAGTTCTTGCAGAAGTAGTTAGTTTCTACTAGGAGAGGACTTCATCTAGTGAGAGAAATTTATTTTGACATCATCATTGCCAAATTTTGGATCCAGGAGTGTTGAAAATCCTCTTAATGCCAGTTTTGCAAAGACCAGCCTAGAGAAGCTGAATCTTTAATGTTAGCCTGTGTGTGTGTGTGCTGTAAAAGTGCATTGCTGAAGCTGTCAGCTAATGTGGTATGCTCACTCCTGCCTCACTAGAGAAAAGCCATTTATTAATAAACTGCTCCTACCAGATACTGTTGGAGCTTGCTAGTCATGATCCAGCTCTTGCTAGACTACATAAACTAATTGATTAATTAATTTGTTTATTTCCTGGAGGGCAAAGAGACGCTTGGAGTTGGGGGGAAGACAGGAAGAAGCTGGCTAGTAGTAACAGTGGGTTTTGGTGTACCCTGATTGCAAGTAGTGACAAGTCACATAACTGGACTCCTAAAATAAATCTGAAGCACCTTCAGAAAAATAACTTTCCAGCTCAGCTATGCCAGTAGCTTCTATAATTATGTCAGCCCATGGCTTTTAGGTAGAAACACTTCACTGACTTGGGGCATGCACACTATGGGGTTTTGGTGTCAACAACAGGATCCAAACTCCCAATTTTTGCTGAATCGAAGGACTTATGGTCAGTGGGTTACTGAAGCTCGGGGGGGGTCGGGAGAGAAATTCCTCCAAGGTCAGACTGACAAGCCTTTCTGCCTTCCCTTGTATCATGGGATGTAATATAATTCCTGTGATTCATTTAACAAATTCCCTGCCATTGCAGAGACATGGACCACGGACACAGGTCTGTCTCATCTATCAGTCTCATTTTCCTTCTTCGTTTGCTAATTCCTGGTTTGCTGTGTTTCTTGTAGCTATTGTATATGTTGCATGGTGGGCTGGTAAGTCTGCTGAGGGTTGTATAAATGTGTAGATCACAATAAGTCTGTGCTCCATGCCAGGTTTTCAGTGATTTGCAGCGGTGGTTTGCGGCAGCAAGGATTGGAGGTGCTGCTGTGTGTCGGGAGGAATGTACTACTGCCTTTGCTACTCCTGTAATCCTGAGCTGGGCTTGTTTGTTCTTAGTCTCTAGGGTTATTGCTCTCAGTCTTGACAGCCAGTACTGTAAAAACAGAAGGATTCCTGCAGTTAGTGGCATTGCTACTTCAGGAGAGAGAGCTCAACTTTTGACAAAGCTAAGTGGCTTTATTTTAAGCCCTTGTTTGTACAAGCTCTCTTAGCAATGGGAATGCTAAAATTCTAGGTTCACAGTTACTCTGTTGACTTACTAAGCCTTTCACTTGGCTCCTACCTAGTCAAATGACTATAGTTAAGAGGCAGGAAACCAGGTTACAGGTCTTTAATTATGTAATATGTGGGTTGTCTGAGAATGCACTTTAAAGTTTTTTGCCTAGTGTGCAAAGCCTCTTTTTTCTTTATTTCTCTATGATGTTAAACACTCCTGCAGAAAACAGTAAAACATACAAACTGTGTTTGAGTAAAGTTGAAATCATCTGCAAAGAAGTGACTCTGGACAAACCCAAGAGCCTTGCTCTTCCCTCAGGCCTCTTACTTGGGACACACGTCCTCAAACTCCAGGATGTCAACTTGCTGAAAATATGTTGTACCAAACATCTGTCTGGTAGGGGACTGTGCTGCTGTATTTTTAAGAAAGGAGCATCACATGCATCGCTAATTGATCTGGACTGTGGAGTTTGGATTAGGACTTGAACATAGGTTTGGATCTGTCAGTTGGATTTATTCTTGTAATAACTTGTGTGTTTGCCTTCACAGGGCTAAGAGTAAAACTGAGTGAACAGAAACTCTGTAGATGCTTGTGGATACCAGTAAGCTGTAGGATGGTTTATTTAGATGAATAGCTGGCTACTCAGCACTTAGCATAATTGAGTCTGTTATCCTCCTTGTACATTCGATGCTTTAAGTAAGCTGCAAAATCATGGTATAAAGATGCAGCATAACTTAAAAAGCAGTGCAGATCTTAAAAAGCAGTGCAGGAAATTACTTTACATAAACGCAAATAGTATTTTGTTTGGAAAGTGAGGAATCTTATAAAGCAGTCCTCAGAAGAAAATGCAGCCTAATCTGTTATTGCCTAAGGAAACTCCAGGAGCATGTTAAGAATTACACTACTGGGTCAGATGAAGAAATGTTCCTCTATCTCTGTGTCCTTCCTCTAAGAGCAGTAAGTTGCAGATACAAAGAGAGAGTATAATTTCTCCAAGTATCCCCTTTCTTCTCCAGAAGCCTGGAGCTGTGTCTGCTTTTTCACAGCCCTTGGTGGACACTTCTTCAGTGAATTTTTGTAATTGTCTTTTTTGGAAACCACTTATACTTGAACACTCTGCAGTAGTTTCCTTGGTCTGTGCTAGCATAAAGTCCTCCATTTTGCTTTACGCAAGTTGCCTGAACAGAGTAAAGCTAAGGTGGTTCAAATAATGACTTGGCTAATTTTCTGTTTACGCTCAACTAGTTTTAAGACCTCTACCTTGGTGTGGTGAATGAGCTCTGCCCGGTAGGCAGGCAGGGCAGGAGTGCCTCTGTGCAAGCAGAGGTGTATCTGCCTTGATAGTCTCGTAAACCACGATGAGACCTGTCAGCACGTCTGACTTTACTTTCTGTTGTGCTGGACAGTGTACAAACATCAGAAGTATGTCATGATCTTAATTGTCGCTGTGGGACTGCTGGCATGAGTACGCGTGACTCTTGCTCAATTGAACCTTTTGTTTAGGGGCACGGCAGTGTGGGTTTGCAGGCAGCTACAGTAAATCCAAAACCAGGGACTGTCGTCTTGGTGGTCTGGACATCCTCAGTCTGGCCATGCTCCCAGAAGCTTCCGAGAAGCTGTGCTGCCACTTGTAGCCTTTCTTCATCTCATAAACTTCCAGTGACTGCTGAAGTTAGAAAAAGTTGAAGCCTTCAGTAACAGGGGATTTCCAGACATCTCCAGAAAGCTGCTCAGTCTCTGCTAGTGTTAGGCCCCTTTCTTTGCCAAGAATGAGAAAGAAGGGAAGTACAGATGATACCTTATTATTTGTTCTTTCGAATCTGCTTCCTCCCTTCTCTAGGCACTATTTACCCTTAAGATTATTCTGAATGACTGAATAGATAACCTTTGCTGAATGAACTAGGATGAGAGAAGCAGCAGTAGAGTAGTAGCAACACACTGGTCGGCCTAATAATACTGTTATGGGGTTGTAAATACTCTTTTGAGCTAACCTACAGGTGGGAACAGTAGCACTTGGAGCTGAAGAAGTGATTAAGGAGCACGTGTGCAAACAGAGGAGCTGCTATAGTATATGACTGTCTGATTCACTGATTAAAAACAAGATTTAATGTTTTCTTTGATAACTGAAATGCTTATCGTGCTAGCCCAAACAGCAGCAAACATATGTCATGGTTGAAGGAGTGCAACTTGAAAGGCTTGGTTATAGATTGAAAAATAAATCCAGATTGTCCTGGTTACTGATATGTAGAGATAACACTGTCTATGAGTGGACTTTGGCTCTTAATACAATGCAAGCATGTCACCTTTTGTGTCGTGCAATATAGGTTTGCAAAAGGACACCATAGTGTGACCTGTAAGGATGGTGTGTTTAGCTATATGAAATCCTAATGCTTTAAAGGACTCTGAAAAAGAAACCCTGCTTCAGATCCTTCTAGCACTCTTGCTAGTGCCTTGATTAAATCATCCTTGGTTGCAGATGTTGACTGACAAATAGTACATGCAAACAAGTCAGGGAGGGCTAATGCTCAGTTAGCTTCTAAAAATACTACAAAAGCTGGATGGTACAGTAAGTTAAGTAACATGCTTTAATTTCATATTGAGAGCATTTATTGGAAAAGGAGGGAGAGCTGGGGATTAAACCATGAAGCAAACAAACGACTTCAAGCTTGGTTTCAGCCACAACAGGGGGGATGGTAATAGATCAAAGCAGGTGCCCACTTTGCTGAGAGCCATGGCCTCAGCCTTGAGATGGAGCCCAACAACAAGGCTGCTGGCACAGAGCAATTATATAACTATATTTCCTGCTCCCCTCCCCTTTCTTCTTTTAACCTTGTTCCAGTGTCTGATCTCAGCTGCAGCTGGCCGAGTGCCAGTGTTTGTCTGTGCACAACGGACACAAACAGATTCTGGAGGGTCATGTGAAACTACCCCTAGCTCTTTAAACTACACCGCCCTTACCTTTTCCCCTCCACTGCCTGCATTGCTGTAACAGGTGTGGCTTTGTTTATGCAGGGCTTGTTGCTTTGCTTTAGCACCTGGGTTTTGCTGGCCCTCAGTGTCCGGAGGAAACCTTTGTTTCCCTGCTTTGCTCAAGCAGCAGGAGAACTCTCTGGACCTTCTGTGCAGGTGTTCGCACCAAACGAAATAGGCAGGGGCATCAGCTTTATAAGGGCAGCAATCAGCAGTCATTAGTCACTATAGCCTCTGCTTCTGAAAACTTTGACCATGGCTTTGGGTTAACTTCATAAGGCCTGTGGTTCTCAGCATCTTCTGGTACAGATGTAAGGTGATTCCAGAGAGGGTGTATCCTATTCCTGTAAATTATTGGCAATTGTTAGTTAAAAAAAAAAAATCCAGTTTAATTGAAGAGTTACGGGCTTGGAGCCAGGTGTAAGCCTGAAATCAGGTCTTTTCAGTTAAGTGTTTATGTGTTACTGCTGTGGGAAACCCAAATGTAAAATGATGCATCTCAGCCCCATTTCACCTTTGTTAATACATAGCACTGCATGAATCTTGCCTTGCACTTGTATGTATTGGGGCACTGAAAACACATTTAAATAAGTAACAAATAGCTTATAACTAGTTTTCTTGTTCCAGCTTTTATTTCTCTTGGAATGCCCTGCGTCTCTGGGGTTTAGCTATCCCATAAAAATTTGTCATGTTGAATTGCACGGAGAGACCTGCACAGAGAAAAGCTCTGTGCTACGGAGGGATGTTCTGCTGAGTTCTCCATGCCTGGGATGCTCCCCTCTTAGCCTTTGTACTGAGAGCAATCAGCTTCAGCTTTAGGTTTTGACTGAAAATTTTCCTAGATAAGCATCTCCTCCCCTCTGTTGCACTTGGCACCTCTGAATTAATTACACTAAACTTTCTGGGGAACAAGCTCATAATTTTGTATGTCCTTTGTGCAGTTGCCTTCTTGTGTTCCAAGTCCCAAATTTCCTTCCTGAAGGTTAAAATTGAGATGATGTGAGCCAGGTCAATGATGGCTGTGTGGTGTCTCAGAGAAAATGAGACATATCCAGTGAGAATGACTAGCTCTCCAAAAGCACTACTAATGTTGGAATGTGATACCTTGCAGTTGCAAGGGATTTGACAGAGACAGGACCTCAATGAGTTGCTCGTTCCTAATACATGTTCAGCTAGCTCCAGTGAAAGAGCTGACAAATACTGCAGTTACAAGAAAGTAAGAACAAAGATAGTTGTGCTGACAGAAGGTCTGATGTAGTTTGGGGGTTTTTTCATTCCTAAGAAGCAACTACAAAAACTTGTGAGGTGAGGGAGATGTGGCTCGTGAAACAACAGCCAGTGTCGTGAAAACCAGTGTGAAGAATGTGAAGAGATATACATGGAGATAGTCAATACGGAGGCAGAAGTCTGAGTGGTCTCAGTTGTATCTGGCATAGATGGATGCCATTTGTATGTTATCATATATTGTTTACTCATAAAAACCTTCCTTAGTCATACCACTGTTGCCAGCTTTTGTCTTCTAAATGCCTGTGGGGTCTTGAACTGATCTCTGATGGTGAAGACACTTGAGTGGTGCTTGAGTACTTGAATCAAAGCCCAAGTATTTGCTGAGACAGTCTCTCTGATGAAGAGATAATACAATTTATTTCATATACTGTATAACTATATGCAATTCTAAGCCCCAAACACTACATCCATTATGTTTTTGAGCATTAGCTTATATTCTGTAAACTGGAAGTGCTGGGCTGAGAGTTCATGGTTGCACGTAGTTGAATTGCCACTCACTGTGGGCATGTTATTGCTCTGCCATAATTACAACGTCATTTGCCATGAAGGTGGTTCCTATGTTTTGACATAACTGTGGGTGATGCCATTGTGTATTTATCCCACACTTTGGGCACAGCAGGATCGTGTATATAGTCACGTATATCACTGCAGCAGTTTATGGTGGGTGATATATCAAGGCAGTCAACTTTATCCACTTTTCCATACCCACCCTTAACTGGTATATGTAAAGGTATGCCAACTTTGTAAAACTATGTACCTGCTTTAAATCCCCTTCTCATACTTCGAAAATGTGACTTATCTTGCTTTTCTTATATTCTCGTTTATATTTCAATTACCCTGCTTTCTTCTGGTTGTCTTCTTTGGCAAGATCTGTGAGAAACTGTAGTGTTTTAGACTGAGCTAAAATCAGTTGGTGTTAAAACTTCATGAAACCTGATCTTGTGAGAGTTTTAGTATGAAAAAAACAACAGGTTGGCATCCAGAGGCTTGAATGTTTATCTAAACTGAACTTCTGATTCCTCTTGAGGTTTAGTAGTTCACTACTGAATCTGTTTCAGTCCAGTTAATTAGTTACAAAACCCTAAGCCACAGACTTGGAATTAAAGAAAACAAAGCCCCAAGCCTCCGCATAATTTGATGCAAGAAGAAACTTTTGTAAAACTAGGAAGTGCACTTACATCACTGTTTCTCAGTTTGAAATGCAGACTTGTGTACAGATGAGCCAATGGCATAGTCATTGATTCTGCATTCATGCCACAGGTATTAATGTGACAGTTTGGTGTCCCCCTATGATCTGCCTCCCCACCTTCTCTGACACTGATTTCTCCTGTCAGAGGTATGGCAGGGTTTTTTTTTTTTGTTTTGTATCGGTGGTTTGACTTCGTGTAATGTAGCTTACAGGAAGTACAGAATGCCTGGTTTTGATGAGATATTCTGCTCCTCTCTTTTTAGGACAATGTAGATCAGACTTCAGCTCATGGTCGGCGGGATCTGGTGGAACCGGGTTTCCAAGAACCATCTAACCGCATCTCCCTGAATCACCAAGGTAAGAAACAGTGGGTGGAAATCCAGGCTCCTCAAGGGAATGCAGATGCAATTTGATCTCCATATTGCCATTTTCCTCATTGGTGGTAAAAAATGTTCTGGATGGTTGGAGGAGGAGAGCTGAAGAAATTGTTTGGTGTCACAACTGTCCTTTGAGCTGTGAGTGAAGATGACGAAGGACTTGTACGCAACTCAAGCCTTGCAGCCCAAAATGGGATTACTAGGCAGGGTGACAGGGATATTTTCTTTTTTTTAGGAGGGGGGGAAAAGTACTGAAATGGAATTCAACATTTGTAATGTTAAAGTTGCATTTAAAAAAATCTTTGACTGCTATAAGAAGGATTCAGGGCTCTGGCTCAATGTCTGCAGTAGGAGAAAAGAAAAGCATGATAGAATTCAGCTCATTTGGGAAAAGAAAGTCCTGAACTAGAAGTTGTAATGCTAGTGTAACAGCTTAGCTTCTGTAAGTCAACAAGAGTACTCATAAAAAGTTAAAATAAATCTTAATATCTGTCTTTGCTGATTTCTGTCTGTTCAGACACATAAAAGGCAACAGTTACTGTTATTGCAAAGACTGTTCAGCTCAGCTTTATTTTTTTAGGTTTGAAATAATTGATTATAGAGAGTGCTGTCTTAACCAGTGAACCCTTTTACCCTCGGGGTTCCTGATGGTTTAATTTGAAACCAAGTCCTTGAAGGTCATCTTCAAATGTTGTTTCATCAGTGCAACAGCTAATAGTAATCCAGTCAGAACAAAACTATTGAAACAAAAAAGATTACAAATGTATTACTTAAAATATTTGCCAAATATGACATGCTTGAGTTTGTCCTTTAAAAATCCAGCATTTTTAATTTGTCAAGGGCAGCAAGACTGGAATTTCATGACTCGTAGATTATCAAGACCATTTAAGTTTCACAAACAAGTCCCAGAATGTAATGAGGATTGTATTTTAACTTGCTCCCCTGTCCACGCTCCAAGTCTTCTGGTGTTTTTGAAAGTTTGTTTTCAATTGCAATGTAATCCAGTCCAAAACTTGCAGTAACCCAGGCAGTGTGTTGTGGCATACTTGCATGCGTAGAGCAGAGTTTATAAATTCAATTTTTCATTTGTTTTAGAATGGTACTGTTACATTTCACTTACTTAGGGATGTGCAAATCCTCAAGAAGATCTATACAGAGGACTTCTGAAGCTATCTGTAAATATCCCCCCTTTAATCAAGGAATTTTTTGCGGGGGGAACACATGCTGTGTGGTTCGAGTTCATGCTTTATATGTTGTTGCTGCTGCTTTTGAAGTCTGAGCAGTTATTGAAGAAATAGATAATACTCTGTTTTGATGGCAAAATGCCAGCTTTGCAACCTGACATTTTCCTACTTCCTTTTCAGATTGTTCTTTTCCTCTGTTAGTATTGTTGTACTGCAAAAGGATCCATACAGTGTCACCTGACATGTGGCTCTGTCTCAGCCACTTCAAGACAAATGTCTGTATGCAGTAATCCAAATTAATTTAGAAAACAGCTGTCTTTAAAGAAAATTTTGCATAGGGGATACTGGCAGTTTAATGCTGTTTTTGAAGTAAGGCTCAGTTAATGTATTTCCCAATACTTTCTGAAGTAAAGATCACTTATGCATCCACAAATTGCTTGGGTTTTTTCTTCTATGTCAGCTGACTGACAGCAATGACATCCAGGATTTCTAAACTCTTTGTAATTTTGTTGCTGGAGTAAGTATATAGTACATTATTAATCTTGGTGCTGTTACGTTAATGGTGTGGATTAAGAACTGAAATCTGAATGCCCAAAGGTGGCCTTTAATACTGTGCTGGGCTGTAGTACTTCTGCCTTTTTGCAGTGTTGGAGGGAAGCAACACGCCTTACAGATATGATACCTGCTGCTTTGGTACCTTTCTGAAAATGGAAGTGACCATAAGCGTGATATGGTGTCATGTTTTGCTTGTTCTCCCTGTCCAAGTGTGAGCATCTACACTCTTTCATAGCATATGGCATATACATTCTTGTCCAAGAACTTGAAAGTATAAGTATTTTAAGAGTTGTCATGTAATCCAGTAACTGATTATTGAATAGTACATAGAAAAGTACAACACAAAGAGCTTCAATGGGAGTTATGACATGGTCTGAACTAGCTCCCATACAGTCACGTTGGTCACATAATAAATAGGAAGACTAGATTATTAACATGAAATGGATTTTTAAGTTCTATGGCTACTGTTTACTTTGTTTTTTTCTACTCTTACACAAAACTTTGTTAGCCATTACTTTCTATTAAAGCTTTACTGGCAACTGGCACTGGTTAAGAATGTAAGTGTAAACCTATATCCAGAAGCAAGTTGCAGGACCACTGCAAATTAATCTGGTGGTATGTCTTGATTATGTTGATGATAAAGATACTTGCAACAGACTATGGCAATTTTTGCTTCCAGTTGTGCACAGCTTTGCTTGCTGACTTCAGCATACACCTATTATTAGATCTAAAGCTTTTGTTCCTGTGTTTCACATGAGCAGAAATTGTGGAAGGATTAGAATTGGCTAAAATATTTAATGTGTTACGTGTTCCCTGCCTTTTTCTCTTTAATGTATTGTGTGTTAAACGCTACAGCTGAACTTTGAGCAACTGTACTTGTTACGTTACTTTATGTATGCACTTCCAGTGCGTACCTGACCACATTGCTCAGTGAGGGCAGCAGATCTGCCGGTTTCTGTTGAACATTAACTTATGGCCCTTTGCTTTTCACTGGGGGAGCTTTTGGTACAAGCACTTGCAATTCTGAAACTGAACTGCTTTCCACAGCCTATAAAGATGGTGATTAGCTTCTTCCCAGGCATCTGAATCCCTTCAACAGGGACTGGAAAAAGAGCATTCAAGTGGAGACTGAGATAGCCCTGCCAACTGTCCCTGCCTGAATAAGCCCTTTCTTGTGAAGGGTATTTCAAATACGTGTTTCCTGCTGAATCACTGTTTTTACACAAGCAGATGCTTTATAACTGTTCAGCTTTTTATTTCAAAAGATTGGGAAGCAGAAGATACTTCTGTAAAGTGAGGAGTCTTTAGAATAGGACGGTTTCATGTGAAACACATGTACAAAGTTAGCATAGATGGAATGGTATTTTTTCCTAGAAATAGTTTAATAACTGCTTATGTGTAGGTATGCTAATAAACTTGCTTTCTTTGATAGTAAGTATTTTTATATCTAAGCCATTATTTAGTACTCACTTTTCAATGATTCTGCTAATTGGGCAAATTTTGTAAAGGTACTAAATGCAAACAGTGGGAACTGTGATGTCTTTCCTATATTCCCCATAAGCTACTTCATAAATTAAATGTCATAGGAAAGAACAAGCTTTGTCTTGCTGAGCAGTACTAATATTGCAATACTAGCAATATTAGCAATGCTATTAGCAATGCTATTAGCAATGCTAATATCCACTGATGTAAAGGGTGCTTCAGCTACCTATTAAAAGTTATAGGAAGTTATCAATAGCCAGCCAGAATTTGGCATTTAATAACCAACAAGTCTAAATATTTCTTGAACAGTCCTTCCAGAAGTTGTAGTAAAGTCTCTAGGCTTGGAGAAGAAAAATAGATCCAAATTATGTGGCCTTTTCTGAAGAGGAAAAGGAAGGAGGTGAAGAAACAATCTAAACAACTATTTACCATATTTAAAAACACCAAGAGAAAGAGAAAACGAGAACATGCTTAGGATGGGACAGGTATTGTTATTTCTTGAAATTTTTCCCTTCAGAAGTGGAGTGTGGAGATGAACGAAAATGTGGTCCTCTCAGGCACATGTCACTTTGCAATACAGTCAACAGTCACAAATGTTTAAAATTTTGCAATGACAGGTTTTCTGCAGTGTGTAGCCTACAGCATTTGTACCCTGTCCAGTAGTGAGGGGTAGCATGGGGCAGAGCTGGGGACCATAATGGTGATTTTAGTCAAAAGCCCTGTATTCACATGGAGATGCCATTTTGAGGCTTTTAGTAGAAGTGAAGGGCTTCAGCACTTGTTCTCCCTGTCCTGTCCCAAAGGATGCTGCTGGTTGTCCTCTCTCCTCAGGCACCCTGACAGTGCAGCCTCCGTTCCTCTTGGCTGCTCTGTGTGATGCCACCAAGTTTAATCTTGAATGTGTCTCAGTAGCAAGACAAATCTATCATAGATTTCCCTGTGCTACTGAGGAGGAGTTTTGCTGTATGAATTATGGTGGCAAAATACACTATGCTACAGAAATCGCAAGCCCAACACTCTTGGACTTCAGGGGGTTTAACCTGACAGCCATGCCACTGCTGTTTCTCATCCTGCTCTGTATTTCTGGGATTTTCTTTGTTGAGGCATGTTTTGGAGCTTATTTTTTCTGTTTGTTTTTCTAGCAAGCAGCAAACAGTGCCAACTCCAGTCCCAGAGGTGAAGTTAACAGGCAATACTTTTTATCGGTAGTTGACATGTACTTTTTGAGATTGCGTAGGTACTTCTTATTCAGAATTTTGAAGCCATGCATAAATAAGATGCATTCTGTCACCTTGCCTTTTAGTGGAAGTATTAGACATGCAATTCTGGCACTTTCTGTATGTGTGTACTTGTGGGATGATTGTCAGTGTCTGTACAAATGTATTTTGCCATGGGTCTGTGATGAAAGATTTATCTTCCTTTTATTAATGCATTCACATGCAGCCTTCCTTTCCTGAGCTCTTGTTGGTCTTGGTGCTTTTTGTCACTGCAGTTTGCAGACAGAGCTGAGCTGAACCTTATGATACCTCTAGCTGCACATCCAGGTTTCTCCAGCAGCGAAAAGGAAATGGTGATATGAGTTGTTTTAGACAACAGCTGCCCTTTGTCAACAGCCAGCTCAGCTTTTGGTCTTTCTTGGTTGGTCATGGTAGAAAATCCTGTCTATCGTGAGACGATGAGTATGCTTTGGTTGTGGTTTGGGTTGACGTTAGATTTCCTGCCTGTATTTACAGATGACTTTCTCCCAGTTAAACTGGAGGGAGCCGGGGCATCTGCCAACTTGCATCGTACTGCAGCCGACTTTTTAGGTAGATGCTCTCCAGTAACTCACAGGCTAGTCACTAATACAGTAAATGTCAGCATGGTGGAAACTACCCTTCTAACACACTGCCTGGGTCCAAAAAATACAAGCACATGTAAATACAGGGAGACTTTTCAATGAGCGTGGGTGCAGATGAAGTATTGCAATGCCTAAGATTTAGCCCAGAGAAATAATCTTGTGTAGCGCTCCTTTTCTCTGCCACTGTTGTTATTACTTGCTTTTAATATCTTTTCTTTTGTATCTGCCTCAGGATAGACATGGGAGGTTTGAGGCGATGTTGTTATTCATTCTGTAGCTAAGGAGGAGTGTGTTTAGTAACAGCCGGTGCTACTTCTGAAATGCTTCACTTGTGGGATCTGACTGGGATGAGTCTGTTATCTGGTGTATCAGAACTAACCCAGGTTTTTGCAGAATCCAGTTGGTACTGAATTGAAAATGCAGAGTGAAAAACAGATAGTCTTGTTTGTATTTCAGGGACAATACTGCCAGACATTCATGAATTCTTGTGCTTTGTATAAATGTTGTTGTCATTGTCCAGCCTTAGAAAAAAAACACCATTAGTGCCAAAAAGATTTACACTGACTAATCTTTCGAAAAGAGTGGAGGCCCTGCTTCCTGCCTAGCTCATTACAATACCTTTGTCTTGTTTTGGAGAATAGTTCCATTTATATTTGGTGATGAATCTTGTTAGCTACTAGGAGGGCACTCATAATAGCTGTGTAGAAGTTTAACTTCCCTCTTTAGATTAGTTCCCAAACCCTTGGGCTAACAGACTCCAAAAAAAACCTCAAACAAACATGAAAAGAGAAGACAAAGTAGAGTGGTGTTTAGTACAGATAATTTGAAAGATTTGCAACAAGCTATAGGAAGAGAGAGAAACTGAGTTTAGCTGGAAGACTCTATGTAATATAATGAAGATTGAGTGAAATCAGTGAAATGAGAAGAAACAGATAAAAAATTATTTAAACTGTTGCATGTTCAGAGAAAAATTTTGCTGGTGACTGATGGATTTTTATTTTTATTGTATTTTTTAATTTTATTTTTTATTTTTCATATATTGACTTTTTGTTATCAGCTTTGCAAATCATCACTTTTGGACATATTTAAAAATATTGTATTCCTCTGAAGCCAGTCTGTGTCCTATGGGAAAATGGTAGTTATTACCAGGTTTGCAGTGACCTTTTTGCTGTGATGGAGGGGAGATGGTTGCTGAGACAGAGCAGTTGCATTGGGAGAGCAAGTGGAGCTGGATTGGGAAATTAGGTTCCTTGCTCAAGATGGTCCATGATTACCCACCTTCAGGGACTGAAGCTGTATGGGTGTATGGCATCTGAAATAGTGGTTTGGGGTTTTTTATACTAAAGATAGAGGGATTGTCTTCACTTTCTCTTTCAAGATTTGTATCTGCAGTTATCAAGGGGCAGAGAGGAGCAGATTAATAAAGTGTGAATTTAGAGTAAGTAGAAGGTCCTTTCTTGTTATTGTTAAATTCTTGTCCAAAGCTTTGGGAGGTGAAGGTGTAAATTGGGCCTCTGAGTGGTGTGATTCTCTTGCTTCTTTACAGATATGACTCAGAAAAAGAGGGCATTTGACCTCCCTCACCCCTTACGTTTTACCTACTGGAAATCAAGTTACTAGCATAAGCCTAAAGCGATGACTCTGTAAGAAACTCACCGCTAATCGAATAATGAGAGACACTGCGAAATCAATCGTAAAATCAAATGTTCTTTTTAATTCACTTTTGTCTTTAGTATTAAGGGACGTGCATTTCCCACTGCCACTGAAGCAGAGCACATCTACCTGTTGCAGCAGGCACCTTTTTGCATCCTCTGGGTAACTGCAAGAGGTAGCATAGGGATGCCCTCTCTCCTGGTCTGGGGGTGTGCACTCTTGGGCATCTCATGGGAAGACTGTCTTTCTGTACTGCAGCTCTCGCGGCACGCTTCGGGGCCTCTTGGTGAGGAGCTGGGATGCCAAGGGGCAGGTGCTTGAGCTCACTGGTCTGCTGGGAGTGTCTACTCTGTTAGCGGGAGGCAAACGTTCACATTGAGTGTTTGTTTACCTTTGGCATGCTTTCCCAGAGGTATGTCAGCTCAACAAGGTGATGTCATCGGCGGCATAAATACTTTCTGTGCTGGTGCAACTACCCCGGTGGTGTCGGGGCAGCTGGCTGCCTGCCCAGCGAGCGCCTGTCTGCTGGCAGTCTGATGCAACAGCCTTGCTGGTGGCTTCTTGAGAGGGACAGCACCTTGCACGGGCAGAGAGAGGGCTCCTGGAGGGAAGCAGCTTGGCAAGCCCTTCATGGGGATGATGTTGTTCCAGGCGTTTCATTTCTCGGGCTTGAGCTCGTGGGTCTGACACTTCCATTGGAAATGGTGTGCTTGGAAAAATTCAGGTTTATCAGAGGGAAACCAGTGTCTCAATATCCACTCGTGATGAGATGTTTCTCCCAGGTACCAGAGCTGCGCTTATTTCTTGTGCACTTATCTCACGTCTTCTTTGAGAAAAAAAATCGAACATGCCATAAGTGGTGCACTTTGTCCTCTGTAAATGTATTTACTGAGCAAATTGCATCATTCCCGTTGCTAAAGCAGCCAAATGCAATATATTTCACTATTTTAAAAATAATTTTATATACTTATTTATTTATCCATGGTACAGATAGTAAATGGACTCATGGTCTCAGGTCTTTCTCTGCCTCCCAGGTGGCTTATTTCTTCCATTTGAGTTAATAGTCCATAACTGAACTTAGTGATCTGAAATACCCTCTTCTAATTTAATCAATGCAAGTTAACTGTAAGATCTTGGGATTAGCTCATATGTTTTCTGGCATAACTTTATTGCTTTTATGGGGTTTTTTTGTAATCTGACTAAATTTGTACTGTTAACATGCTAGAGCAGAAGGATGAAAATTATTACTATTGACATAGGCTCTTTTGGTGGCTTCTGGATGACATTTTTAACATGGCTCAGTTGAATTCTGGCCTGTGCCACTCCACTCTCTTCCTGCACGTTCTTGGGTTTTGCATATTCCCTGTTAGGGGTAATATTTTAAGTGTATTTATCTTTATGTAAGAAGCTTTTGAACCTGTCAGTGAGGGTGTTATAGCCGAATGTCAAAACATGGCTGTGGGCACTTAAAATAGTCTCAGTACTAATGAGCTTTCCAGCTAGGAAAGTTGATTTATTACGTAGCCTGGTTTTTAATCATGCCATAACAATGGCATTTGTTCAGTAAAAACAGTGTCTCTGTAGCATCAGAATAATTAACTTCAAATTCTGACACCTTACCCAAAATCAAATTCTAAATTTCAAAGGCAATTTGACATGTAAAGGGGAAGGGTGTAGTTAGAGATGGAAACAATCTGTATACTCACTATACTGTCTGCTATGAAATACACTTTCGAAAATATTCTTTTAAGAAGGATCTCTAATTTTTGAGATAGAAGTACAATGTCACTATACAAGGACAGCTTTAATGGAGAGAGAACTGCCTTTCAGTATCTGATTACATGGAAAGCTCTGGGGCCTTAATCTGGTTTCATGACTGTTGTGTTAAAGTTTGAAATAAATCTATTCTGCTTATTCAGACATTTAAAAGTATCATCTATCAGTGGATCAGAAATTGGTTTTCATTTATCTGCAGTGCACATTTGAAATCACTTGTGACTGTTGAGGGGAGGCTATTTTATTTTTCAAATTTCTCTACTTTGGTAAAAGAAGGCAGATTTATCAAAAGCACAGTGTTAACTGTACATCCTCTGCTTTCTGAAGATGATAGGGGGAAAGGGACCCCATTTTCTGTGAAACTGATTTCCGAGAGTGTGGTGGCAATGATATGATGAAGTACAGCCAGTTGTAATGCCAGAAACTGCTCCTTGAATTGAGATTGGCTAGACTGCAGCTTCACAAGAAAGCTTGTAACAGCCTTAGTTCACCGGTATATTGAGCGGTTTTGGAATAATTTTTTTTTTTTCAGGAGACCCATTTAACCAGATGAAGCCCTGAGTTAGTCCCACACCCACTTAAAGCACACTGACTTTGTTTTGCCTCTGACCAGCCATGCACCTTTGATCTCTCTTGTGATGGCAGGTAATTTCTAATAGGTGACACAATATAGCCCTCTTGTCTGAAAACAATTCTGAGAGATGTGTATTCAAGTTTTGGATTTTTGTTTTCCCCTGACCTTCAAGGTTGTATTTTTAGTCTCTGTCAAAGTAGTGAGAGGGTGGAGAACGGTTTCCTTCCATTGTTTGTCCTAGTAAGCGTCCTAAACTTTGGCTTCTGTCTCTTCTTTCCAGTGCCTCAGGTAGAGAAAAGTGTAAGTTAATTTACCTTTTTACGACTTTCATCTTCTAAGCACAGCTTTTATCATCTTAAAAGTGAATACAGAAATTCACTTTGCTCCTCTTTTTAAAAATAAAAATAATTTAAAAAATAAGCAAGCAATGTCTGGATCTGTAACATTTCCAGGGGTAAGACTTGTTTGCAAGAGTGAAATGGGGCATATTTGTGATACAGCAGTTCTCCTGGCAAAGAATTCTGTTGCTTTAGGATTCCTAATGATTCAACAACTTTGTGCTCCTACTTTTCAGTTGTTAGCTGGTCTTAATTAGAGGAAGAGTTACAAATGCTAAACAAAAGTTGGCCTTGTGCTTAAAAATTGAATGGATTTTAAAAGTTGGGTGACACTATTATAGCAAAGTTAGGTTAAGCAGTCCGAACAAGTATAGAGATGGTTTAAGTGTTTAGTATCCTTTTCTGCATATTAAAACAATTTTCAGGAGCTTACATACTAGAAAAATGGGATTGTCACATAAAGATGTAACACATCGTACAGCTGAGAGGAAAATGCCCAGTTCAAGTTATAGCTTAAACATGATCCTTCTTAGAAATGCCTTTTCTAATCTGTTTATTAAATTGGTTCAGCCAGATGACTGGGAGGTTGAGGACTGCAGATTTTAAGATTTTTCCAGCATGGGAACGTATCTCCTTTAGTTGAGACAAACAAGTTGCACTGGAATGCACTCATGGTCTGTATCAGCAAGTATAGCTTAACTCAGTTATGTCAAAAAGAATATATACTATGGTATATCTGAAAAAAATGAATGTCACTGCAAGAACTTGGCTAATAAATTACTGTGGTTTTGGGTGAATATGAAAGTAGGCTTTCTTAGTGGCAAAGTTCTGTTTATTTAAGTATCAACATGATTTTCTATGTTTAAAAAATGATTAAAGATTCATGAAAGAAGTCAGACTTCAGATAGCAAGAAGAGCATAAAATGGCACAGGCTTCAATTACAGCAGCTTTATGGTTCTTTCTGTAAACTCTGCTTCTCTGCACAGTGTCCTGCCTGTATTTACAGCCAGTCCTCGCTCAAAGAAGGTGATTTGAAGGCGAGTGACTTTGGGCTGGCTGGCAGCTTTACAGATAGCAAGGTCCATATTGGGGAATGGTTCATTTTTCACTCATTTTGGAAGTTGTGTGGAGTAGCAAACATTCCAAGTCTGTGCTGTGGGGTTACACAGACTCTTACACACATATGCGAATGAGTGGTTCCAAACTCTAGCAGTTAATGATGGCAGCAGCAGACCTGGCCTCCCTTGTGTTAACCATCTATAGCTCAGGCATGTATAAGCTGCTCAGAATAATTGGACTCACTTGAGATTTTGATGAAACCAGCAGAAATCGTTCCGGGACGCTCTAAGTGTTTGTTTCTTTACATGAGCACACCGAAGCAGCCATGGGCTCTTCACAGCCCTCTCTGAGCAGAAGCTGGGAAATACTTTTTGAGGTTGGCTCCTGTGCCTGTGTGGAGCAGGGCAAAGAGTTCAAAGCACTCGTTCAACAAATTAGCTGTTACACAGAACAAAACAAATCACTGTAGATGTCTACCTACATTTTCCCCATTGGCAAAATGAGGATATTGCTATCGCAAAACTTCTGTCAAATATGTTGTTGGGATCTGCTTAGTAGTGTGCATGCTATTTTTGAGATGAAGTCCCGCTTTGTTCATGGTATTGAGCCAGTTCTGATGAGATGAAATCAAGACTGAAATGTGAACATATGTGAGATTGTATCCTAATACATAGGGTAAACCACAGGGTATTTTTTGACATGGTGGGTAGCCTTTCTGTAGATTGACTTGTTTGTATGCCACGTTTCACATGGAAGTAGCGAGAAATGATGCAGCTTATAAGTACATAAACGTGCTTTGATTGATGGTGCATGATTCTTGACTCACAGTAGGCAGGAGGTTGGTGAATTAAGCTGAAGGGTAGCTGTAGCTTTTTCTTCGTGCACCTGGGGTTGAAATTAAAGTTTGGAACAGTGATCAGACTTGCCAGTTGACAATGAAACATTTACTAAAAACAAAAAAAGAAAGGCATTAAATGTGGGATAACGAGATAAGGAAAAACCACTTGAGGCATAAAGCATGGTGAAAGGCCATGGAGTTTTTTTAAGATGGTTTTAGTATGTAGCTGAAATGAAACTACTGAAAGAGATCTAATTTGTTTTCATTACTGTAGGAGCCGAGATGTCTACTAATACAGTATTTATGTTTGTGGTAATATCTTTCCACCATTGTGTATCTCTATAAACCTCCTGTTTAAGAAAACGACCAAACAAAGCAAAACAAAAAAAACTCTCAAGCCTTACTCGGTATGGCAATAGTGCGGAGCTGTTTGGGCCAGGATACACGTCTCCTGCTGTGTTAAGCTGGTGAAATACAAAACAGAGAGATCTCTTTCTGAAGAGCAAGTTTAGAGATGAATCTGGCAGATTGTTGGCTCCAAGGCAAATTGAGACTATCAGAGAAATTCGTTGAAGGCCTGGCTGGGGTGAATGCCTCCTTTCTTACAGTGAGGGTGTTTGAGCAAGAAGAGTTGATGATCTCGGCGCTGATGACTTTGCACTGAAAAAAGATGTCCTTTCAAGTAGGCTGTTCTCAGACCATTTACATTCCCTGGGGTCTGGTGTCTCCCAGGGGTTTGGTGGTACAGCTGTGCTGGCACACTTCCTAATGTACTTGTAACAGCAAAAAACACTTTATCTGAAGGAAGTTTATTCTGGTTTGACAAGTGAAATGAAATGCAGCAATAAAAGCATTCTTAGACACTTATACTGAACTAGAAATACAGATATTTTAAAAGGAAAAACAGTAGAAATGTGGAGTCATTTCTACTGAACTGGTTGTGTGCAACCTTTCCTTGTATTTCAGGCAAATGTACAGGTCTATACCAAGTGAGGGCACTGAATTCAAGAGGTTAACATTGAACGTGTATGTGTCTCAGCTCCAGCCTCACTTTTGTGCCTTACAAACACAGAGGAAGGCCCAGCCCCCACCAATAAATCTGACACAAAAGAGATAGAGAAGAAATGCTTTTGCACTATTAAGTTTTTGGTTTCAAATCTGGGAGGTAGAAGAGAGATTTTTAGTGCTATAGGTTAAATAGCTTTTAAATAGGCTTGGAAGAAACTTCATGGTTAATCTATCCTCAAAATTTTTATGGATACAGTTTTACTAGCATAGGTTTGTGGTCCCTTTACTGTGTTTTTTACTTGTATGATTCTTTGGTCAAAATACTTGACATGTCTCATGCAGGCATCTAGATTACTTCTAAATGCATTTTATTGGGAATATGTGGGAAGACAGTCTTCTAATGAATCCTCAGTTTTGGAGAGGCCAACAGGCAGACTGCCTAATTAGGGCAGAATTGAGGGGTGTTGTTGACGGAGTGGACACTAGAGACGTTAATAGCACAGAAAAGAACATAAGAAGCTCTCAATGAAATGGTACCCTACTGTGCTGAAAGAGGAAGACAGTAAGAAATCTGTTGATTGAAAAAACAAAAGAAGGTGTTACTCTTCAGTAAGATAATGCTCAAAATTAGTTCACCACAAGTTGAAAGGAAGCCCCATGTGGAATGTCCACTTTGGAGGACTGTGGGGAATAAAGTAACTTTGGTTTCTAGTGCCTTATGTAGTGAAGAAGCTCTTAGTGCAGGTCTTTCCTGCTCTCAAACCACATGTTGGTGTTTGTTCGCTTTATGGTTAAAGTATGTATAGGTGCATAAACACATCAGAAAATGGAAAGAACCTTCATTTACTTTTTACTCCTAAAGATTAAAAATACTTTTAGGTAACTCTACATTCTGATGTTATACTACATCCACCTTGGCTTGTGCTTTAAGTTGTAAATTTGTCAAATAAGGAAACAAAGCCTGTGCTTCTTTGTTTGTTTTTCTAGTCAGATAGTCCTTAGGTTCATCTAAGAAAAGATTGAGGAACAGCAGTGAAAATATGTTGTCATACCAAAGAAAATGCTTTTGAATTTTTTAAAGAGGAGTAAAATAGCAAAAGCTAATATTGTAGTGTTGCATTAGTTATGGTGCCTATAGCTTTGAAAAAATCTTCCAATGTTAAGACTGTCCTAAAATGAACTGGAATGGTACATTTCCGTAACTCTTTTTCTCTGATTTCTTACTTTGTCTATAAAGCAATTGTAGCAAGCCTGGGATTTGTTTTAAGATCACATAATAAGAGGAGGGGAAAAAACCCCTCAACTTTCATAGCTTAATAGAATAAGCAAAATCTGTAGAAAAACAACTCTGATCTCAGTTCTGCACTGAAATCTTTTATCATAGTGCAGCATTGTAACAATAAGCCTCAGTCATCACTGTCTTTCATCTTACCTGACTGTGATAAGCAGTACGGTATTTGTTTCTGCCTTTATGTCAACACTGTGCTGCAAGTAGTTCATGACAGCACTTCAGTGTGGCAAGCTGTGTCATGTGAGGATACTTGAGAAATGCATCCTTTCAAGGCAGCTGACATTCTTGCACTGAGGTTGAAGAAGGTTGCAGCACTTTTCTTTAAGCCAAGAAGCTTCAAGAAGATCAATCTGAATTTGCTACTTTTTCCATGTTTCTTTGTGTCTATTAAAAAGGACAAGCTTCTGTCAAGCTAGTTATATTTTCAGCCAAAAAAAGCCAGACTTAAATGGGGCAAACCAGCTAAATAAAAAACCCTCATCAAAATACAGCATGAGATGTAGCTAAATTTGGAGTTCTTAACCAGCAAGCTGCTGCTTAAGTAATTAAAGTGTGTAAGGTGCTACTGACCAAAGCAATTAGTATGTAATTTCATTAATGGTATTAGGATTGCAGTAACAATATTTAAGTCTTTCTGTCCAAATCAAGATTGCAGGCAATTTGTGACATGCACAAGATGAGGTTTGAAGCAGTGAGATGTTACGGTATGTTACAGCACCACTGTCTGAGAGGATTTGTAACTGCGCAAGAACATGTCTTACCCTGGCTGTATCTTGTTAACGCTCTTAATTGACATATATTGCTCTCGAGTTTCCATATACATACACTTCTAAAATTTTATAAGCTAGGATGTTTGTAAGTTTGTGTATAAAACAAGGCTTCATGGGGGCTGCTAATTTTTTATCTTTGCAATTCATTTGTGAGCTTGCTGCTGTTCAAGAGCAAAAGAGAATTATTCTTTTTGTGTATGTTTTTGTGGTTTGGCCTTTAAGTGGTTCAAAAATCCTGGAGAGCTCAGGCATAGTAAAATATTCCAAGTCCCTCTGAAATTGAAAGTGCTGCAGATGACAGATTTCTAAGTTACAAGGTCTGCAACTCAAAGACAAGTGGTTGATGAGCCTAGCCACTACAGTTAGGTAACTTAATTCCTTCAAGAATAACTATAAATATTCTTCAGAAAATGACAATGAGTTTTAGAGACTAGTTAGCAAAAATATGTATCAGAGGGCGAATATGGAATATACTAAACTCACCTGCAAGGCTAGGGTAGCATCACTGATGAATCATTCAGTCAGGGAACCGAAGCTGGGAAAGCTTGCTGCTGGGACACCTGTGGGTATTATTACCACAGTGGCTAACCTGGAGCTGCTGACACTGTTAAAAAGCCATTGAGAGAAGTCCTTCAGAGCCTTCAGGCGTTACAGCAACACTTTCGGCCTACCTTAAGCTCTGTCCTGTTGACGCATTACCTCTTTCTAGGTCTAAGGCTTTCTAGGTCTGTAAATACATGGGCGTGCTTTTGGCAGAGGAAGTCAGTCTTCGCTGCTTTTCTGGGCTGTATTTCGGATGTGAACCAGAGCCAGGTGAGCAGGTTGTCTCACCCCTTGCGAACACTGACCCTGCGCCCAGAGGTTTTTGGGGCGTCATTCCTGAGAGGAATGGTGGGGGTGACTTAAGGCAGCGCAGTGCAGGACATCGGTGCCCTGCAAGCTCTTTTGAGCATGACGGTGACATCCTTGTCATGTGGGGTGAAGGAAATAGGGATGGCCTTGTAAGAACCAATGGTCTGTGTAACAGACAGAGGGGAAAGTATCTTCTGTCCTGCTTCCAGCCTTGTTATGTGGGCGTGCAAGGAGATTAATCCAGACAGGGAATTGGGCTCCCTGAACACTGACTAGATGGAGGAGAGCAGTGGGCAAAATCACAGGGCACGCAACTTGTAAAATCAGGCACATGGGTCTCAGAAGGAAAACGGGCATGATGGACAAGTTGGTTTTGACTCACACCAATATGTGACAAGTCTTCAGCTTTTGCCTCTGGGTGAGACTGATCCTGACTGATTTTCACCAGTGCAGCTTAGCTGTGGGATAGTAAATCACAAAGGACCAGGCTTTGAGTGGCTGAAAGAAAAGGAAACTTCATTTGATGAGTTCAGAAGAAACATTAACATGTTTCTGTTTTTCTTAGGCCTAGATAAATTTAGGCTGATTTGAGTGGTAAATTCACATTACTTGTTCTTTTGTGTTGTTGCTGGTCTCAGGGTCGTTGTTGGTAGTTTTGGTTGGGGTTGGGTTTTTTGGGGGTTTTTTGTGTTTAAAAAAAAATGTTGGCTAGCAGGAGTTCTTGGAGTCAGTGTACAGCACAGGGAAGCATCACAGAGCTCTTATAAATGACTGTTTTTCGCATCAGCGGTGTGCGGTACAGACACCTTCAGTGGTGGCTCCACACCGCCATTTGGGATGAGACTGCAGCAATATGCTTTGCCATCTGGGGATCCGTGCGGCAGGACTGTGGCATTCCCTTCTCACGCAGTGGAGGTTTGCACTGCGTTACAGCAGTAATTCCTCACGAATTATCCACCCTTTGCTGGCGGGGCCAGGGGAGATGTGCTTATTCTGTGCCCAAAAGGACTGTGTGATTTTTGAAAATAACCACTCAGCTTGCCTGAAGGGAGAGCCTAAAATAGACAGCCAATTCAGGGGCGGCATATCTGTCTACAGATGAAATCAAATGCATGCCCAAAAACACTGTTCCTTTAAAGGGGCAAAGATATGTACGAAAAGCTTATATTGGTGCTGCATAGGCAATAAAAGGACATCTAATGGCAGCTGCCTTCATCTGTGAAGTAGAGCTAAGCTAGGCAAGCGTGCTCATCATTATTTGTCAGGTGCCAGGTTTAAAAGTCCCAAGTCAGAGGCAATTTCTGATGTTCTATAGGTAAATTTATTTTAATCCTCAACAGGCTCTTAGAGAAGGCTTTTTTGATGCAGTGTTGCAATACCAAACAACTCTCCCCCAGTTCAGTCTCTTGTAGCTAATTTACTAAAATGATGATTGGAATTAATACTAAACTGTTAAAGCTACTGATATAAGGGAACCAAAATTACCCTGGCATTAAAGCATTTTACTTTTTCATATGACTTTGTTTCTGTTAACTCAATTCTGACAAGAAGTACCTTAAATATGAAATATTCCTGTTGCCTGCTTTGCAAGTCCATCGGTCACAGCTAGGTAACTATTATGTGCTGAAAATGCAATCTTTAATTAACTTGGAGGAATAGCTGATTCATTAATTGCTGTGTGCAACTTTTGGAACTTGTATTACATCCTCAAACATGCTTTCTAAGCCAGCAATAAACCTGTTCAAAGCAAATTTTAAAACTCGTGGTTTAAACTTGGTAGGAGTAAAGGTTAGCTCGGGTATCAAGTGATGAGAGACACACCTAATTTAATAACAACAACAACAAGAACAACTACTACTAATAATAATGCTTCAGCACCAGCTCTGCAGACCCATCACTTCCTGAAGAGAAATGCTAATGGACTTTTTGGGCTAATCCAACCACTCTTTACTTGAAAGCTGTATTTAAATTGTGGAGTGGCTGTGAAAGAAAACCCCCGATGCAAGAAGCCTGGGGGTTGCTGGCTGCCAGGCAGGGACTTCCCCAAGCGGGTGGGTGATGCTCTGGCTGAGCAGCCCCAGCACTGGTGCTGGAGCAGCCATGCATTACTGGCATTGGCTGGAGCGACCCAGCACGGTAGGAAGTTATGCACGTTGTTTCCCGGAGCAAGGATAAGGCTTGGACTTTCTTGGCAGGATGGGAGGGACTAATCCCTGCAGTGGTACTTATATTGATTTGTAAGGATTGTTCAACTGGGATTACTCGGCTGGGTATTATGGTGTTTAATGAGGGAGGGAGAACACAGGTTCCCTAAAGGAAAGCAATAGATGCTTTGGCTGTTTTTAACTTTGCTTTTAATAGCTTTAGATTTGTAAGACACGTGGTAACTCTTCTCATCTGTATGAATTTTTAACTCCTTTTTGAGCTGTGACTTGTGTACTAATGTTGTTTATTTGTCTATATTTGATTTGCACTCTCATTTTTTATTTTTTTTCTCTGACACGGGTGATAAGAATAAACCATCCAAGTAAAACTTTAGAGAAGTGTTATAAGTAGAAATGTGTATATGGGAAATGGTAGAATAAATTGGGAAAAGTAACAATTTTTATTCATGTAAGCATAAGTGAAACACATAGTATTTTAAAGCTTTCTATTCTGTTTCTTTTATGTAGAAGTATGTAATCCTAATTAAAATGGAACTAAACCTGACCTTTGCTATGTCAAATTGCAGTTCTTACTGATACAGGATATCTTCTTATAAATATGTCTGTCTGATATAATATACAGTCTGTCAAGCATTTACCATGTGGTCAGCAGACACTGTTTCATTGCTACCCAAGGTTGTGCCTCCTGAATTCTGACTTGTATCTTAATGGCTCAGTGGGCTAACATGGTCTCGCCTGTTTTTTAAAAAGCTTCAGTGGATTTTCACTTTTTTTTTTTTATGGCCTGCACAGGCTAGGAGCCCATCTGCTGCCCAGCTATTGCCCCAACCATGTTTTCTTGAAGGATAAGGGACAGTCTTTCTATAATCATAATTTTGAGATGTATTGACACGGCTTGCTTTCTCAGTTTTGCTATTGAGGTAATGCACCAAGATTGAAGCATCCAGTTAGCTTTACCAGGAAGGTAAGCCTTGAATAGAGAATGCCTGTGTCAGTCAGTCTGTCTCTCTGTCTGTCTCATTCATTCCCCCATGTTCCCTGTCTTTTGTGTTTTTCATCGTGAGTTAAGAAAGGGCTACAGTAAGGCTATAGATTTATGACTATTCCTCATACATCTATAATTTAAACTTTAGGTTTCCCTCTCTTCATAACTCCTTTTGAACCAGGAAAATCCACCAGGCCTGCACACCATGTGATGTATCGCATCCTTCACCAATGTAACCACTCAGTCCTTGGTTTTTTTGAGGATTAGTCTACTCCAACCCCAGGTTTGCCCTTTGAAAGAGTACACCATTCTGCCCACAGTGGTGCTGCTTCTATCCTTGATGTTATTTTCTATCCTCTGGGTAACTGAGGCTGTTCTGAGTTTTCCTGTCTTGATAAACACAAACAAATAAAGGCTTTCTTTTTAAGGTCTTTCTCAGCATTTTTCTTAAATTTGTGAGCTAAAAGTAGGTGACATGAGAAAATGGTACAGGAAAACCACTGAACTTCATGGAATAAAGCTGCAGATGTTACCAGGTTCTTGAAAATTAATCTTGTGACTGGATTTTGTAATCGACTCAAGAATGACAATTTCCCAGAGGTCTATTTAATCTGATATTCTGCTTTAAGTGATGTGTTTACTCAGTGTTTACTCTGCAGTAGTGGTTGTGCAGGCATTGGCTTGAAAAGAGGGTTTTGAAAGGCCATCAGCTGCTTGTGATTGCTGTCATCCGTCATCAGTGATAACTGCACAAGGGTGTGGGGTGCTCACCCAACATGAGATGGGCAGTTCCAGGGTACAGTCACACAGGATCAGCTGGTGTCGTGTTTGGCTTTGGGTTCAAACTTCGACCTGGTGATTTTTTTAGGAAGGTATGCTTTCTTCCTACCTTGGGTGGGTTTTTTTGTTTGTTTGTTTAGTTGGTTTGTTTTGTTGTGGTGGTAGGATGGTTTTTTGTTGTTGTTGTTTGGTTTTGCTTTTTAAAGCTGCAAATTTCCTATAAGAAAATGGATATCTGGAAGATTGAGCGTCAGTTCTGTTTTATAAAGGGTTTGTGTGTGTCTGGAAAAGGGTCTGGCCACGACTTAAATATTTTAACCCTATATCTTACAGTTGTAATATGCATAATCAGAATTCTAGATGGTTTAGACGTTTTCCTGGGATTTCAAACCCCTCTCTCATAGTGATGCCATTAGTGCTTCAACACTTGTGAGTGCCTTAGAGTAAAGCAAGGATTCAGCAGTGGTGGCAGTAGCCACCTACAGCAAGTGTCTGTCAAGGCAACATCCATCCACTCCACAGAAGGACCAATGTGACTCTACAATTCTTGGGTTAGAAATGGGAGCAGGCACTCTGGGAGGTGCTTCTGAATGTTGTCTGCGAATAATTGCAGCATCATTAAAGACAAAACCATTAAAATCTCCATCAGAGACATGCCTTACCTTAGTTTGTCTCTGGAGTTAAACAAATAAGCCCTCCTTATCCATTCCCACTCCCCACAAATGCCTAGCTTTCATCATACTTACTTTTTATGATGTCAAGTGTTAGATGTGTGACCTGGACAAGAACTGAATTTTCAGTTTTTTAACCATTCATTTTTTTCCCGTCAGAATTCCTGAAACTCATTTTATGCACTAATCTAAGGGTACAACTTCATTCCTTCCTGCTGTAGGGTACCTGTAGCCAGTCGCTCCTGTTACTTGTTGACACTTTCATTTTTTTTTTTACCAGCACCTTTCATATGTAGCTTATTCCTATAGTTGTTACCTAGCAACATTAATTTTGTTCAATTTAGTTTGTCTTCTATTTCAAGAAATCTATCAGGTTTTAAGAACGTATCTGGAGTCCCACCATGAGCCTGTAAAAAAGAGATATTTATAAAAGGAATTCTCTCCAGTATCTGTAATCAATGTACACACATTTGGTGTTAGCCATCACAGCCTTACTGGCAGAAATGGAAATAGATGCATGTGCCATTTAGAAATTACCCAGAGGATACTGGAGCAGTTAGAAGTTCGCTGTTGATTTCTCTGTGTGGTGTTTCTCTGTAGTGTTTCAGTGTGCTCAAAGAGCACAGATGCCTACCTCAGTTTCACGCTCTTTTACCAACCAGCATCTCTGTTTCTTGCCCTTCTCTCCATGTCATGGTCCATTTAGCGTTTTGGAAGCTGCACATTCACTGATGTGACATTTTCTAGGCCAGCACCCATAGTAACAGTACAAAGCAGAGGATTTCACTTAAGCTAAAGAACATTAGAATGTGATAAAGAAAAGGGTCATCAGTGCAGAGCCCATAAGGAGACTTACAGGGTGCATAAAGTTTTGGGGTTCAGGATTGTAATTTTTAATTCAGACTGACCACTCTGGAGTTGGCAATCCCTCTAGGACACGAAGTTGTGCTTGTGTCTTCTGGTTTCACTTGAAATGAACAACAAACCTCTAAGCTTCTAATGTTCAACCAAGGAAGTCTTGATATTTTTATAATTGAGTTTGACAGCATTGTCTGATCTGGATAACAGTATGAGAACATAGGGTTTGCAAATATTTTTTATATTGTCTTTTTGTTTCTTTTGCAAAATTATCCACCTGTGTGGAGTTTTCAGGAAATTAGGAGGGAGAGGTTGCATAGCATAGGAACTGATGTTGAGAACGGAGGGTGTCATTCAGCTGTAGCATCGCTGTAGAGGTCACTGTGGGATTTTTAAAAAATTGTAAGAGATCTGCTTATTATTATCCACCTTCTGTTGCATGCATCTCTCAGAGGTGTACAAGCTGCCAAGTGCTAAATGCATGCATCTGTAGTGGGGCTGTAGGTAGCAATTGTACAAAAATTGCAGGTCAAAATAGTCAGCTGGTGCCTGTGGCATTAGTGGAAGCTGAAATCAGACTATGGAGGGATGAGAGAACATAGGAAATGTAGTTACATGCTCAGAAGGAAAAATTAACACAGGAGTATGAGTGTTACCTAGAATGGACTTCTTTTTGCATCATTACAACTGTGTGTTGTCAGCAATAGTATACTTTCAAAAAGTTTTAATGATTGAGATTTTTGAAAAATCCTATCAAAACAGCATTTAGATGCAGCGCTGGAGGGACATGCTGCAGTTCCCTTGTGCAAGGGATCCCCTTAATAAGGGGTTGTCTTAGAAAAGGAGTTCGTATACACATGTCACTGTGGTAATTGTTACGTGCATTTTTGACCGTAAAACATGAGATTTACACAATACCAACATCTCTGCAAAACATACTCACATCACCAATATGAATAAGAAGAACTTATATGCGGTTTTAGAGGATTTGAAACAGGATGTTGAGGTGGATACCACAAGTTTTTTTTTTTCCCCTTTCAAATTCTGGTTAAGTCCTTCTGTTCTTTTTAATGTAAATATATTTTCCCTATATCACCTATAATTTACAGAGTGTTTCACTGCATCATCAGTGCAAGATGCTAGGATATCTACAGCTTGTTCCTTTTCTTTGATTGTTTCCATTTGTCTCCTAATTCATGTGTGCAGGAGGGCCTGCTAACCGCTTTGATACCATCTTCTACTGAGCTAAATCTGGATGAAATCTTGTAGTAGTTACATCTTAGTTTCTTTATTTTGTCAAGATGAATCTTGAATGTGCTGCACTAAAACTCGTTTTGGGGAACTGATTGCCGGAGTTAGGTTGTCAAATAGGAAGGGGTGATCAATCAACAGCTGCACTACTATATCAGACAGTTGTTTATAAAATGCTGTTAGGTTTCATTTGGTACCAGACTTAATGGTGGCAGAAAAGTGGTATAGCCTTTTTATAAATCTTCTACTCAATTCCTATTAGCTCTTGTATCAGTCTTCTCTGTGAACTGATACGAGGGATAATCCTGGACGATTAAATTAAAAAACAAGCAAATAAGAAAGAAATTATTTTTTAAAATAAAAGGTTTTTACAAGCCTCTTAAATCACAGCTCACTTAAGTCCTGTGATGTTTTTCATAGTGTTTCCTGTGAACTGGAGGCCATATGTGAAAGGGGATGGTATTTGCTGAATTGCCATTGAGAGACATGAAATGTATCCTGGTCTGTAGTTCAAAGCTGGGATTCTTTCCATNTCGTCTGGAAGTTTGTTTCTATTTTTTTTTTTTTTTTTTTTTTTCAGTAAATTTCTGCAATGCAATGAGCCCCTTGATAGCCATGGAAATAGCCGCTTTCTTTGGGAGGCTGGCGCAGAGATCATATCAGTTTTATGTCGCTTCAGAATAAGTGGCATCCTGCTTAGTCTTGTTAGCTGAGCTTAACATGTCAAGGCCAACAACTACCAAATAAGTAAATAAATGAGGATCTAGGGGATAGAAAAGGGCTAGAAGGAGAAAGGCAAGTGGGCCATGGTTAAGCACCGATTAAAGTTCGCTCAGGCCTAATTTAGGGGTGTCATCCCTCCAATGGCGTGCTCGAAAACATTCAAGAAGTATTTAAAGTGCTTTGTTTTAGTGGAAGATGATAGCTTAGCCCAGTATCTCAGAAGAGGTTTTGTAACAAAGTTTCCTTTTTTCCTTGAACTGAACTTTCAGATTTCTTTCTTGTAATTGAAATCATGATTTACTTTACCAAAAATATTACTTGCAACATCCAGCGGAGCTAGTTTCTGAACAAAGCCAAAGTTTAACAAGTTGCAGGCAAAGAAACAAGATGAAGTTCAGGCAGCTGTCAGTGTATGCACTTTGGTTCTAGTTTGGGAAAGAAGACTGCTCACAGAAGAGTCTATAAAACTGCCAGTACCCTGTCCACCACCCGAAGTAAGTTAGAGCTAGGTTTTGCAAGTGTTTTCCTTTTAAAAGTATATTCAGAAGATGTTTGCATGTTTGTGTGTGGACGTGATAAGCTAGCGTCTGTGCTGTTCGGTTGAAGCAAAAAATAGCCCTTTCACACTCACTGATCTTAGGGCAGAATTCAGTACAGATTAAGGAAAATATCCTTTTGTAGCCCTGGAAATGCAAGATAGCTGGAAATCTAGAGGTTCCTCAGCTACCTGCAGCTCTGCTTGATAGATCCTTCCAGGTCAGTCACAGAATTTGTGTGCACACACTTAGAGGACCAGCATGGTGCCATGCTGGCTCAAAGCCCTATGATTTGCAAATTTTGCTGTTAACTAGCAAGCCTCCTCAAAGTCACTTTTGTTAGCTTTTTTTTTTCCCCCCATGTAGAGTGTTCTTGATGGAGGCTCACTGGTTGGTAAAGATACTTTGAGAGATTGCACTAGGCATGAAATATCCTTCTAAACAGTATACCTGCAGATTGTTAAAGTAGTTAGAAATCCCATGGATGGCATATTTCATTTTTACTTAGTTAAGCTCTGTAGACAACCATCACGAATAACATACTGGATTACTTGGCAGGCTGAGACATCTGCTGGCACTTCGGAGGTGTAGGCTAAAGCAGTGAGGTTTCCTATTGCATAATGCTGAAATCTCTTCAAAATGCAATGGTATTTAGTAGTAAATGCCATTGTATGGAGATGAAACTGTATGAAATTCAAGATTGCAGGCTTTGTCTTTAAAAAGCCTAAGGATCTGTGTTCCTGCAAAAGTTTTATAGCAAGACCGAGGGCTATTATTGGCAGTGCTGCACCCACAGAGAAAAGGAGTTGACAGGGGAGTGAAACCAGATTCCGGACTTCAGTGCAACATATTATTAGGAGAACTCTATATGCACCTTGTCAGTTCCTGTTGGAAAATGAATTTAGGTGTGTAATTGATATACTTAAAAGCCTGCTAATGGTAATTCAATGCTTTAATATCTGTATTTGGTTTGCTTAGTATTTTGCATGAAATGCATAATTTTATGCATATTAGGCTACATAGGACACCTTTCTAACAATTTGATTATTCAGGGATAGCTTGAGATGATTCTTAATCACTCCTTCCATGTTACAATCACCTGAAAACTTAATGATCTTGCATGCTAATAGCTTTGTCTAAATTGTTATAAATTAGCACCCTTGCGGACCAAGCCATATGGACTTCCAATGAACGTACACCTTGACTTTCTTCCCTTTCTGCATTTCACCCTGCCAAACAATTGCTGTTGGTTGCTGTAATATATACTCCCTGACTCTGCGGCCAGGGTCTGTCTTTCATGTCTCCTACATCCAACCCCAAAGCTTTTACTGGACAGCCACCTGACACCCTACATCTCAGTCTTCTGGTACTTTGGATGACTGATAAAATTCTAAAGCCTTGTAATTAGGCCTCTTCCTCTTTATACTCCTACTCCTGTGGTTACCTTGTGATTGCTCAAGAAGTGTTTTCAATATGTCCTCTCCAAATAGGATAAGAATCTGGAGTAATGAAATTTAAATTGCATCTCTGTCTCAAGATCGCTAAAAATAGCAGGAAAATTATTGTAGACTTTGTCCAAGCAGAGCAAAGCTTGGATTGTTTAAAATGCATGAACTAGCTGACAGATAGAAAAGATGATGTACCCTAGTGAAGGGGAGTCCTAGCAGTCAGTAGTGTAGTAGCTGTTAAGTTCAGAGATGTAAGGAAATGACCATAAAGAAATGAAGGGAAGAAACCTGTTTGTGGGGTGATGTGAGGGTTTTTTTGTTGAGTTTTTTTTTGACATAGGTTCAAACCTAGAAAGCCTCTCAGTACATTTTCAGTGAAGGCTAAGTGGCTGTTACATTAGTAAAGAGCCTACTGACTTTCAGTGAGGAAAGTATTTCAGGTCAATAAATAGAGCTCAGGTGTAGAGACATGCACCAGCACCTATTTAATTCTGAGCAGATCTTTTGTTCATCCAACGCTGAGAACTGGGGTTGTCAGCATTCCAAACAATTGCTGTGTAAATGCCATGTTCAGATCCCATTATGGTTATCAAGGCACGTTGTTGGTGCACAGAAATTCAGTGGTGCTGTTTCAGATTATATCCTCAAGAAATGTAATACAAGTTCAAAATGATTTATGGTATCTAAAAGGAAGTAGTACAGTTAGTTGCAAGCTGAATAGCTGCTTCTGGTGGTTCATTTACCTAGAAAACATGGCAAAAGAATGGATATCAGAAAATAGGGTGTGTTTTAGCTGCATAGCACTGTGCAAGTATTTGCTAGCTCCATTGCTTCTCTCTACTTACCATCCGTGTCATGAAAAGTTTTGTGAGATAGAAAGTTTGCAGGCAGCAATGGTATATTTTGCCAGGTCAGTTGATAGAGCTGGAAAATAAGGGCACATTTTTGGATGCATAAAGCTCTGTTTGGTCAGAAGTAGCTGTTCAGGCAGTGGCTGTGCTGTAACCAGAAGCAGATATCGATGTGTGTGTTCATCAGCCCGCTGAACTCCTGATAGGGGGTGACGTAACTTGTGGCTAGGGAGTAATTACAGTGCTCTGCAGTAGGAGTTCAGAGAGTGGTTAGTGCAAAGGGCTCACAGAGTTCTGTTGTCTTGCAGAGTAATTATGATTGTTAAGGAGGAATGATTGAGCACAAGTTACTTATTTACAGTGAGGTAAAGTAGTGTATATGGAAAGGTTGGTGCCCTTTTTAGGGACTGTTGTTTCTCCAGCCACCCACACCTCATCCCTGGTTGATTTACGGTGAGCTCTTAAAGGTAGGGGTCTATCTATCACAATGTAAGAGCAAGGATACAGATAGATCTTTTTATATGAAAGTCCTTGGAGTGCCCTTCAAAATACTGTATCACAAAAATATGCAGGTGGTTTTTTTAAAAATATATAATAATGGGTTTCTGATGTGTGCAACAGAGGAGTGAGTATGTCCTGCAGCTATTGACTTCTGCAGCACTGTCTTATGTTTTTTTCTTCGAAATTATTTGGTCTTGCGAAGTGGTTATTACACTGGCATATTGAACTTGATAGGCTGAACTGACAGGCTGAACTGAGATATTTGTAAATGATACACTTTTGAAATATATGTCAGTTTATCAGTAAGAGAAGTGGTGCTTCACATTAGCATTGTCATTAAAAATCCCACCAAATCATGGTTATATATCCACACATACATATATATTTATATATATAAATACTATTATAGAAATACTTCATTCTTCATGAGTAGCTTTTCACCAAGGAAGACAAAACAGACGTCCATTGCTGGCTGTTACTAGCTGTGGTTTTCTGCCCTAAAATAAATAAATTATTTGTGCAATAAAAATTTGCACTGTTAAAATATAACTGTAAAATTATGTGACAGTTTTACTGAAACTTTGTCTTTGCTCTTGCCATGTTTCTTTTATCTGGGACTTCCAGGTGCAGTACACTGCCTTTATTTTGTCTTCCAGATGATGATGTGGACCTAGAAGCTTTGGTAAATGACATGAATTCCTCATTTGAAAGTCTATACTCCACATGCAGCATGCAGTCGGAAACCACTCCGCTCCTTCAAAATGGTCAGCTCAACCGCAGCCAGCTGCCATCCTCGGGACCTGGCACATTGCAGCCCACGTCTCCAAGGCAGAAGTTGCAGCGGTCTCAGCCAGTGCGCATCATGGCAGTCAGGTAGGAACAAGGGACTCGCCTCCTTTTTGCTAAGTTGTCACCAAGTAGTTTCAAAGGAACTACATTTTAAAATAGGAGATCCGCTTCTGTAAGAAACCGAGTAGCATTAGACTGGACTTTCGCATAGAAAAATGTACCAGGTAGGTGAAGGACATCATATTTCCACGTATTATCACCCTTTTTTACATCAAGGTTTGATGTAGCTGTAGTAACTGACGTGTAGAAGTGTATCATTGGTACCAATTGGCAGAAATTATAGCCATACTTGGATTTGTTTCCAAACTGTTAAAACCCATACCTATTCTCTCAGATATGGTGCCTTCTGACAGCTTCCTGGTGTTTTTAAGCATAAGAGATTGTGTAGATAGATGAGGCTGTGTTCAGGTAGTTTTGATATACAGAAAGTGCCTCTCTGTGGAGGTTTCCTGAACAGCCCAAGACAAACAAAGAAGGAGCATCTCTTAGTTATTTAATTGTTCTTCCTGGAGCATTTTCATCTCACTTGAGTGCATTGCCAAAAATAGAAGGGTTAAAGTTGTTCCCCTGTTCTAAGGATGAGGACTGGAATTCAAACTTCAAGTGAAAAACTCTTGATGGTGATGAGAGAGTCTTTAGGTGATGTATAGGTTCTTAAAATCTTCTTTTTAGGCAGCAGGAGGAAAGGAGCTTCTATCAGCATGACTAGGTAAATAAATTTATTTCCTTCTAGTTAACAATATCTTCTCTAAAAGAAGTGAAAAGTAATAATATAATAAAAGAAAAATCCCAGATGTGGAAAGGGTTGCTTCTAGTTCTTTACATGGATATATTCCCTATAGGAACAATATACTTAGACAGCTTTTCTGTTTGAATGGGTAGTATGCAGTAACTGTAATGCAACCAGGTCAGCTGATGATGCAACTAATTCTACAAGTATTTCATACCTAACTTTGAATAGGGCTGTACTAGAAAGTGTACTCTCTGGAGTACTGTAACTGTTGATGTTTTGTAAATATCTCAGTCAAAACACTTATTTTAAACTATTTCTTGCATTCGAAAACTTAGCAACTTTATTTTGAGAACACTCTGCCTTTCTGAAATCTGTACTTCCATACACACAAGAACATTGTGTGTTTTATCATTAAAGAAAATAATGGAAAAACTTTTATTCAAGTTTATCTAGACCCCTACGAGGGGGGGTGTGGCTGCATCTTCTTTCCAGCCAGAACAGAGTGGTCTCTTGAGAACACAGGTTCTTCATGTGTGTATCAGTCAGGAAGTAAATGATAAACTGGCAGTAGTACAGACACAGCAGAGTGCAGCATAGAGAACTCCCATTTCAAGGAAACCACACCTTTCTAATTGTGTTGAGTCTGTGGTTCCACTTCTTACAATGTAGGTCAGTCAAAAACTTGCAATACAGTGCACTATTGCACAGTTGCTGATATGACATGTCTAGTGGTCTGAAGAAATCTTACAGTGTCCTTTTACCCTGTGCTATCGGGAACTGCACACATGGGGAGCACAAAAAAAAAATAATCAAGCAGGTCAAGTAGTTGTTGGCATGTAGACAAGCAGTAGTTGTCATAGTTATGGTTGGAGCCTGCTATTTATGGCAAACCCCCGGACGTCCAAGGCTTGTTTGTGGAACATCAAGGCAACTAAGTTGCAGGACAGAGTTACCTGTGGAGCAGATTTCATAGTAGTAAAATTTTATCGGCCCCTGGGTTCTGGTACAGTCAAAGACAGTGAGTGTACCCAGAGTGGGACACACTGCCAGGGGCAAACCCAGCGGTTGTTTCACAGGCAGCTCTGTTAAAGAGGCTGTGCTTGCTGAAGGCATGGGGAAAATTGAGAGCAAATTGAGTTTTTAATGATTTGTCTTCCAAATAGAGAAGTTAGTTGATTATCTCTGGAAACTTCCATGATTGCCACTAGATGGTGCCTTCGGCTCAGGCCTTGAAGGGGAGACTGCTGCAGTCATCTAGTGCATCTTCAGTGGTGATGCCCTGGCGTTAGGGAAACCTAAAGCCATCTATGTGATCATGAATAGGTCTTACAACTTTTCTTGTAGGCTTTAGTTTTCCTTTTTGTTGGTGTGGACAGTGCAGGTGTATTATAAACTGGAGCTTGAAACTCTTGTTGATCCTATGCAGACTCATGAGGCGTATTTTGGTAGGTGCAAACGCACCTGAACAGTAACTGTACAACTGGCAAAAGGTGGGAGGGTGTAATTTCATTTTGTCCAGGAAATGCTGAGTTGCTTGGAGATAGAATCTGGCGTTATAAAGAGGTGACAATACTGTTTCAGTCTCAGCTTAGAGAACTTTACAGTGGGGTACACATTTGTTTTCAAATCCATGTGAAATTTGGCTCCATGTGACAGCTGCAGTGTTCTCCTCTTTCACGTTGGTTTGGAAGAGCTTTACTGACTTTCTGGCACACAGAGTTTAAGCTTACAATCTAGTGCTTACAACAGTGAGTACAGATAGATATTTCTGTTTATTTTATTTGCACAGTTACCTCAGTTACTCACCCAAGTAATCAAATTATAAGCAACAAAACAAGCATAAATGCCTAACTGGTCATTTTTCACATGTAGTTACCTTCTTAGCTCTAGCAGTTGCTGTAACTGTATAGTAGTGCTTAGGAAAAGAGTGGTTTTGACTTTGTCTTTAGTGTTAATTATAAATGGTGGGGCAGGAGATCCAGGTCTAGTGATGCCAGTTTGCTCCTCTTAATGCTTAGTGCTTTTGTGTCTATAGGCGTCTTCAAGAAGAAGAACAGCAATTCAGAACATCATCATTGCCAGCCATCCCAAATCCCTTCCCAGAACTTTGTAGCCCCGCAAGCTCTCCAGTGCTGGCCTCTGGATCTTTACCTCAGAGTCAACCTGCTAGTAAGCATGTGAGTACGGGACAAAGCTTTGGGTCATCCATTTGCATGCAAAACAGCAGTGGACTACTTCATTTTGAAGGCAGAAAAAAGCTTCAAGATAAGTAAAAACACTTGTAGACTTTGTCTGTGAGTAGGGCAGCACTGGCCGAGAGAGTTATCTTCAAATAGGCTTCCTTTCCTAAAAGGTTTGTAAGAATGAAGTGTATAAATGATGTAAACTTCTTTCAGATAAAAGCATGTTGTGAATGAAGCCGTAATGCCTAATGTCTTTCAAATTTTGTTATTCAATATAAAGACTTACTAATTCAGAAGTCAAGTTAATTAGCCCAGAGTTAGAGGAGAATCTGTGCATATTATACTGCATATTCTAGGTGCCACACAAACACTGAACAGGTGGATTCTTTAAAGTCATGGTGGTTCTTTATTTTGCTGTTTTTCATGAAGCCGCTTAAAAAGCAAAATAGTGTTCTTAGAGGCACTAGTATAACTAGGCACAGCTCCTTGTAATGGGGTTTATGGGGAGTACTGTTCCATGGAAAGCTGGTGGAGTCATTCTCTAGGTTCTTGGCAGTGAAGATAGCACAGACTGAGTTGCCATGTGGTCCAGAGCAGTAACCCCAGTAACACTGCAGTTTTTCTTCTCTGTCCAACTCCGCTCTCTGAGAAACAGTCATCTTGTTTTTTATTGTTCCTCGAGCACACTGAAAGACTAAAGCTGGGCTCAAAAACCCTTATATTGTAAACTGTGTTGACTTGTTGCATGGGGATGAAAGGATGGGTTACTCTTACTGACCATTGGCTTACAACAGTTCTGTGCTTGTGTACCCAAAAATATTGAGAAGTTTTGTGTCACTGCCCTGTTAGTTTGTAATTAGCTCCTACATCTGCTCTGACAGATAAATGGTTTGGGTGGACAGTTCAGCGACAAGCAGTAGACCCTAATGTTTGCCCTTGCACGTTCCGTATTGCATTACGTTGCCATGAACAGCTGCCTGCTGTCTTGAAAGACACGGTGCATCTTCATTGGTTTTACTGTGTTTCTTACATATACAAGACAGACAAATAACCAAATAATGCACTGGCGGAAAATTGAGTCATCCTCTTGAGAATTTAGCACAGATTCCTGTGAGAGACCTAAGCAGAGAGGCTGTTTTGCCAAGGCAGTGTTGATCTGACTCTAGGGAGACAAAACCAGAGGCAATTCTGCCTCCTAGAACTTGCCAAAAGGACAGCAGCATAGATGTCTTTCTGAAATATACTGTAGTTGCTGATGAACATGTGTTTACCTCTCCAAATATTTCTTGGTTTCAGGGATTCTTTGCCTTTTAGCTATATGTTTTCTTAAAATTAACCAAGGCACCCTAAACAGTGCTTTGTAAAGTCTTAAGGAATCCTAAATGATCTGAGTCAGTTTTTGATGGAATTTAGAAACTAGTGGTTTAACAGCAGATAAATATAAAAGAATTAATCTTTTAATATGTGTAAGAAGATGGCTGTGAATAGAGAATAAAAGATTTTTTGTCCTAAATTTTACCTTATAATTTTTTAAAAAATGAAACTACCTAATTTTAAAATATAATATTTTGACAAATGTTTTGAAAGCCTAAAATGAAAGAGTTTATATTGTGTAGATATCCTTGCAGCTGAATTTTTTAATCAAAGACAATCCATAGTGGTAAAAACTTTCAGGGTATAAGTTGAGGAGGTAGAACATATTGGACAGTAGAGGCTTCTTTTGTAGATACAGATATTCCATTCATTTCAGCTTGTCAGCTCATTGGAGGCAGATGAGAAACACTGGCTCAGGGTGAGGGAATGATAGAAAAGTGTTCTTTCCCTCTCTAGTGAGTTATTTCCCTTTCTTTAATAAAGGGATAAAGGAGAAGAACTGAACCCCCTCCTGGTTTTAAAGTATTGATGGACAAAAGTAAAAAAGAGTAGGTTCAGTTTCTTTGTAAAGGAAGGAAACTTATTTTAATATCTCAATTTTAAACATGGAGTGTTGTTGGATAACAAAATGATATGTCTGATCAGCCTCCTTGTAATTTGAATTTAACCCAGTTCTAGTTCCTTTCAGTGGAGTCTGCTAAACATCATGAGTAAAAAAATCAGTAACTTAAAAAATATTATACATTTTTCCAACTTCATCCCATTTAAAAGAAATGTAAAGTTTGGGAATTTGAGTAAATTATTTTAGGACATGCTCTGACTTAGATAAATATCCATGGATACAAAATAAACTACTGGTTAACAAAATGAGTGATGAGCTTAAAGGTTAAAGTTAGTTAAAGGAATGCAACAGCATGTTTTAATAGCTGGCAGTTAGTGAAAATAAGTTGTGCTTTAAGAAAAAAATAAATACAATAATAAATGCAAACCAAGGTTAAATATCAAGATGCTTAATTTCAGGTTCTCTGCTTGCAGATTATAAACAAAGATTAAAATTGGAGCTTGGAATGAGTCGTTCTAATTACATGGGATATATGAGGTGTTAGTGAAAAGTGATTCCTTTTGTGCATTTGCAGGTAAATAAGCAAATAGCAGTTCTGGCCAGCAGTGCTGCAGCTCTGATCACATAGGGCATCACAACACGCTCATGGCATGGAGGAAGTGTTGCCTTTGGTCAGCTCCTATCTAGGGCACTTGACAGCGACACAGGTTAATGTAGCTTTAGGGGATTTCAGAAGACAGTGGATATTTTGTTTGCTGACCATGTGAAACAGTGGGGGATCAGTGGGAAGCTGGAATGTCTGATACAACTTCATAAGAAATGCAGTGTTGTTAGTATTGTTCCTCATGGAACATCTCAGTCTTATTTTTTAATAACAGTAAAATACAGCTCTGCAATGATAAAACCTAGTAGTGGTTATGCAAGAGGAATTTAAAGATCCAGTCTTGTTAAACACAGGAGAGTCTCATGTCATATTGCCAAGCCTTGAGCATAAGGAAATGCCGGTTCTGTTCAAGTTTTACTAAAACTTTTTCCCAGAATGTTGTTCCCTATAGGAAAAGGATGCATGTGTGAACGAAACAGTGAATAAAGGAGCTTTCAGGTCATAAAGCTTGAATTATATTTTCAGCTGAAAAAATGGATATTGTCTTTTCCCATATGCAAAATTCTGCATGGAGCTGGAGCCCGAAATCTAAATTTCTTGTTGCTTCTGAGTCTTCACCTTATTTTTTTCATGCAGTTGCCACTGCCTTTTTTTTAAAAAGTGGTTTGCAGCATTGCTTTTTGCACTGCTCTGCATTGGTTTCATACTCTTTCTTTGCTCAGCAAAGAAAGGTAAAAGCAGTAAAGCAATGAAAAATAACTGTAATAAGCCTTTCTTACTTTTTTGTGGTAGTTTTTTTTTTTATCTCATGATGATGAAGCATTTTCTAATCTTAGTCAAAAAATTGTGCATATCAGGTATAATTTAATTTTCAAAAGTATTTTTGATGAGATCTGTTGGGTAATGGTACTAATTTCACCACAGCAGGAAGCAAGATGCCACCTCTGGCTCTGCTGCCAGTCAGGCACTGAATACTGCTTTTAAAGCTGATGGCTGCAGCAGCATACTGCAGCTGTTCCCCAGAAGACAGAGAACAGTGAGAAATAACGGGTCTTCTGTATTAGCACAAAACTAAAAACACATGTAGACAAATGGGATAGTCATTTAATAGGAGAAGCAATCTGGGAGGTAAAACTGGAATGTTAGATTTATTGAAATCATTCCAGATTTGGGGTTGGTTTGTTTTTGGTTTTTGTTTGTTTTGGTTTTGGTTTGATTTGGTTTTCTTTCTTTTAAACTCTGGATAATCTTCTCTGCTTTAGAAAAAAAACCCCTTAAATTTAAAGGTCTTGTAGATAATTTTTTTTGAGCACACACAGACAGGTTGAGAAACTGGCACATAATTTAGTAGTAGAAGACTTAGAAGAGAAATAACTGTGAACCTTTGGGTTATGTTTCAAAGGCTATCCTGCACTGAACAACCTCTACGGTGGCAGTGTCTGTGCTAATACAGTTTTGTAACTAAACATATCTGGTGGTAGACATTAAAAAATTACTTGTAATTAAAGGAATACATGCTTCTTTGGAGTTCAGCACTATGATCCTTTATTACAGGTCTGCAGGTGGAAGCAGGCCACTGTGAGGTAACTTTTGCAGTGAAAAATGTTAGATGTTGACCTGTTGATAGCGAACAGCGCATGGGTCTGTAAAAATTGGCACTGCTGAAGTTTTAGTAATGTAGCCAACCAGCTGGATGAAAGTACCTGAGTACCTGGACGAAAGGTACTGGTGTGGTGAGTGAGGCACTGTAGATGTCTTGCGTTTGGAGAAACCATGACTCTTCAAGTGGTAACTGACCAAGAGCTCTTAAGTTGAGAGCAGTGTTGTCTGTGAGCTTGGACAGGAGGAGGGTGACAGGAGAGGAGCTACATGATCGGTGCATGCCCAAGCATTCCTCTTTTCATCATGTGCCTCTCTGTCCTGCAAGTACCACCCATCTGCCCCTCCCCACAGAGCCCAAAACTTCAGCAGACCTCTTGAGAGCATGCAAGTGCTCCCACTTTCCATGCTTAGGAAGGGCAAGAAAAGGTGGGAGCAGAAAGGACGTGTTCTGGGTGGCACCATGTGGCACTGCAAGACCATTTGATATTTTTCTTCATCTCACTATTCCCCACATCTTTGTATATACAGCTCATGCACACTTACAAGCAAAAGATCACCCCACGTCTGAGGGGGACGGTGGTTGCGGGTTGGGAGAAGGGACAGCTGAAAGTTTTTCAAACATTGTTTACTTAACAGGATAAATACGTTTGTCTAAGAAAAATGGAAACCAGAAAATTACACCAAGCCAAGACCAAACATTTGTCCAAAAGATTGCTAAAAACATCAGACAGCTATGTTACCGCCAACTGAAGTCCATCTTTGTGTTGCTGGTATAAACTAAGAACTGGTTGGTAACTTAGGTTATAATTTCTGGTTGTGTACAAATATTTTGGAAAAAGCATGCAATAATTACATGTAGGTCACTGCAGTGCCACAGGATATTAGGCTTAAGTATCTTGTGTGAGTCAATGAAGCTTTCAACTGTAAAAATAGGGCAAATTTCTCACATCCCCCCTCTATACAGCCCAGGCAAACTTCCAAAAAGCAGTTTGATGTACCAAAATTATTTACTCTTTTCTAGCAAATTAAATTCACAAATGGGTATGAATTAATGCCATTCTTTTTTCCAGATTTAGTTACCCTTCAAGGGAACTCCAGTAAACAGACTTCTTAGTTTTAATTGTTCTAATTGCATGTTACGATGCACATTTTTTTTTTTTTTATTTTTCTTCCCATAAAACTTTTTTATTGGCTCTTTGGAAGACAAGAGAAGTTGTATAAAAATACAAACTTCCGCATAATGCAAGCATTATGTACTAAGTTAGATTTTGCATGTGTGACAGCAGATTTTGTTACTTGATCCTGTGGTGGAATAATCTTTAGCAACAAGACATTTTGAAAATAAATGCTGACATCAGAATGAGTTGTCAGGACATTACTTTCTCTAAATAAGCCAAATCTATAGCAGGATTTAATCTGGACATTTCTTTAGGTCCAGGTCGAAGCACTCCTTTTGGCCTAACTTTAAAATACAGGTTTTCATGAGTATTGACCATGGCACATCATGTTGTTTCTCTCAAATCTTTCTTTGAAGCAAGGCTCTTAAGCTAATTAAATAAATCATACATAAATTGCTCTTCAGCATGTTTAACTCAGATACCTTTTTTAAAGTAAGTTGTGATTGTGTTTGGAAAAAACTGGGAAAGAGCAGGCCTCTGCTGCAGGGCTGTGATATAACTGCATGAAAGCAGGTCTTGCACTTCCCTGCGCGCCCCTCTCTCATTTGAAGAAATAACACCTTCCTGAATTAAATGAGCTAAATTTGATGGGCAGTGTAGGAAAGATATTGCGTTACTTCTCATCTTTTCCCCTGTGTCATGAGAGCGTGTTGTCCTCTTAGTCCTGAAGAAATTGGAGTGGGGGGTGAACTCATGGTTCTGAAAGTTTCATGTACTCATTACTGAAGAGAGCGATGAATAACTGAAGACTAACAAGTCTGCTGGACTAAACTAAAGACTGGCAGTCCTCAGTGCCTTAGCACTGGTCAGCCGGTGGGTCTGCAGGCTCTCCGGCTGGAGCCCCGTGGCCTGCCGGAGACTGAGATCAGCACAGAGTCAAAGCTGCTGTTCCTCCTTCCTGACGCCTGTTACAGCAAGAAGCTTTGTGGTAGAAAGAAATGAGTCTCTTTGTTCTTGCTTTTGGAAAGTGCCAGAACAGTAGTTACAGTCCCAACTTGAATTACTGGAAATATTAAGGGCATCTCACGCTCAAACCCAAGAGTATGTTATTTGTTGGGATTTTTTTGTTTTTAATGACATAAACCTGGCCCAGCTCCCAGGAGCATTTTGGCTCCCTACCCAGAAGCGATGCTCCAGCAGCAGGAGTGTGCTGGGAGGAGGGTTATGTGGTCAGGACCAGCAGCAGCACGCGGGGGAATGCATTGTCCATCTGAAGGAGGTCTGGCACGCACTGCAGGATGGGACCAACCTGACCCAAACCTGCCCTGCTCCACATGTGCTGGTACCCCCATTAGGTCTGCAGCCACATGTCATGCTTGCAGTTGTTTTAAGAAGCTGTTGCACAGAAGTAATACTGAGAAGTCCGTAGCATGTGCTGCAGTAACTGCATTAGTGTGTTCACACTAGATTTTTGTGTGTGCATCTCAGTTACGTGTGCCCAGGCACGTTCTTGTTGCACGACATTACTCTTGCTATATTTTATTAATGGCACAGTGAGAATATAACTTAGCTGTTCCATGCTTTGATCAAGAATTGACAGAACTGAAAAGCTATCAGGCTGAGAGTGCAGTGAAAAATGGGAAAACACAACATGAGAGGAATTCTAATTCCGTCTGTGCCTAGTGAGGCAGGCAGGAATGCATTTGGGTGTAAACATAAGTGCAGTAGGGAATAAAAAAAAAAAAAATCCCAGAACTATATTAAGTGACTGTAATTATACCATAAATGAATGGTTGAGGTGTCATAAGTTTATGCTGACAGCCTTTAAGGAGCCACTCAACATAGTAGGAATAGCTACGCTAAGGCTCAGCTCTCCTTGATGTCCGTGCTGTCTGGACTTGAAGTGTGAGCTCAGGTCAACTTTAGACATTTTGAATAGAAACTTTTTTGGACACCTGCTACCCAGATGAAAGAACGCACCAACTCATAGTTTAGAGTCTCTGTTGTGTATTCTGCATAACCTTGTGGCGCGATGTTGTTGGCAGCAACTGGTAGGTGAGCTGACCACGAGGTCCTTCCTGAAGTGAGTTGTGGCAGGCCTTACAGAGCTGTGCTGGCACCTGTGGCTGAGCTGCCAGTGATCCCCTGGTGGATGCTGTGGACGTATGTAGTGCAGGACTGGGAAGACACCCAAGTTTTTGCTTGCTTGCTGGCATCTACTTCTAGGGATGGAAGGCAAAGGCAGTGTTTAGTTTGTTCATTTCCAAACCATCAGCACAGTCATTGCTTAAGTATCAGAAGTAATGCTATTCATTCACAGCAGGTAAAGGCTTCTTTGGTCTTGTTGTAATTTCCTGGACAGTGATCTGTGCCCACGATGAAAATGAAAATCTGTTTGAAATGTCCGTCTTCACTTAGGTGGTGTTTGTGTGTGGATGCATGGGGAGGAATGAACTTGGAGTTCATTGTTTTGGTAATGGGATGTTTTTGCATTGCTGCAAAGCTTGCAGATACAGTTTTGTTCCATTTCCTAAACAGAAGGGAATGTTTGTTGGAATTTAATAGCATTTTTTTATTAGAAAAATACCACTGAGTTAATTAAATCATTGTGGGATGAGTTTCAATTCTCTGTGCTCTTGATTTATAGTCTCCTATTGCTATCAAATTCTTATTATATTATTCTTCCTCCTAATGGGAGTGCAGAATTACTGTACTAAAAAATTATTTTGTTTAATTAATATAAGTATCTTCAATCTTTGCTTCAGCTTAACTGTAATCATAAAATCATTTACAAAACTTACATAAAAGTGAGCTTAATTTGGACTTGTTAAAAGGCAAGCCACCATTGATTCATAAAAGCTACATGTCATGTTTCTCTCTTGGCATTAGGATTGCTTATTCTCTCCAGTGGTAGACCCTGCTGCTGCCAGGGTTACTGGAGCCGGTTTCTCCTGCTGTCTTTCAGGAAGCAACAGAGTTGGAAATACCTTCGTTGTGCTTCATGTATGGAGTGTTTGGTTTTTCTGGTGTTGTTGAGGGAGAAGTGAATAGCACTGGATTGATTATAAGCTAGGAGTTTGGATGCAAGATCCCATGTTGAGCCCGGGATGTTTCTGGGGAATGTGGTTAAAGCAACTTTGTCACAGCAGACTTATTACGAGTGAAATTTCATTAGCAGCAAAGCAAACACTGTTCTGTAAGTTTTTATGGGGGAAGAGGATGAAAGTGGGAGAGACCTTTAAAAGCTGCTTCTCTTTCTTAACTAAACAGATGCTACTTTAAAGCATCCATATCTTGCCAGCCACCCCTTCATCTGCCTAGCTCTCTTCTCTGGACAGAGTGAGGAACTACTCTGTTTTTTGGAGTTATTTAGATACAGACTACAAGGACACTGCTTTACCCTGCGCACGCTCAGAGTCTATGCTGCAGACTGTCCATCCAGACATCTAGGAACATCATCCCTACCCATGGCCTCAAGCTTGCCAAGTGTCCTGTGCTGTTGCATGAGGCACTGGGCTCGCTGAGTTGCTCTCAGGAGCCGCAGAGGGCACAAGTGTGAGGAAACAGCTTTGAGTGCTAGGACTGATGTCTGTGCCCGACAGTCACCGAGGAAGGTTGGCTGCCTCACCCTGTGGTGACCTTGCATGTGTTCTCCTCTTGCCTTTTACATTCACCTTTAAAAATCAGAGTTTCTTACCATCCTTGTCAGAATAGGTAATAAGAGCAAGCCGTTCATAAGGAACAAACATTGCTTAAAAAAAGAATGCTGAAAAAAGAATGAGGTGCAAAACATTATGGAAAGGAGTATTCTAAGCTAAACACCAGTGTCCTGATAGTAAAACACCTGGATTTAACTTCACAGACAGTTTGCCCTTGGGCTTCTGTGAGTCATTTTTGAGCATGTGCTTGCCTGCAAACTTTAAGAGCAGCTGATGACTCTGAAGTAGCTTGCTTGTCATATTGTTGCTGATCACACTTACTTTCCCTGATGCTTAATAAAATCCACTGAAAGCAAGCCAACCACAGTATTTCTGGATGTTATAAATAGCTTTACAGATGTTTTGAGCAATTCCTGTTCACCAAATGCTCAGTTATGTTGAACAAGCTATAGATGGGATCTTTGATAAGCATCAGGTATCAGGTGCACAGTTTCAGCATTGAAAAATACCTGTTGTGCTTCAGTTTCTGAATGCCGTTTACTAAGTTTTCCCAAACTCCAGACTGGTGTTACATTTAAATGTTTGAAGTCTGCGTGTGTGTGTGTGTATATATATATATATATATATGTGATTGTATGTAGGAGAAGATCAAAAGATTACTTACAATACTGCCACACACCTTATAATGGATTTATGGAACAGCTTGAAAAGAAATAGACTTTAAATATATAAAGGCCACCCTCCCCTTCATGAGGCAAAAGAAAAAAAAGCTAATGTTACAGAAATAGCAACATCTAGTCATGCAAATAAAACCGTGTATTTTATATTCTCCAAGTATTTTTCCGTGTTATATGCTGGTTTGTTCTATGTATTTTTTTCCATGGCTAACTTTTTCCTTTAACAAACAAGCTTGGCAAAGCTTTGTAAAGCTCATCCAAATGAGGCTGAGACTTGCTTGTGTTACAGCCTTGTCAAATGAGCATACTCTAACAGACAGCCTCAAATAATGTGTTACTGAAAAATGTCCTTGCTGTGCTTGAAGCTAATGTTACTCCATTTGCAACATTTAAAAGGTCCTAAATATATTTGAGAACCTCTTTTGTCATCTTCATGAGAGATGCCAAGGCTGGGTTTTACTCCTGAATGTGGATCCAGTCAATATTTTAGCTGAAAGTTTTGGTTTATGCTTATTGTTTTTCTTCGATAAGAAAATACGTTATATCGCATCTTTGATACTTGTCCATCATGATTTGCATCCTAGTCTGTTGGGGACTTTGGTTATTTTGTTGGCATTGGCTTGTTGTTTTTGGGGGGGTGGGGTTTGGGTTTTTTTTAATGTCTGCCACAGATGAAAAAGGTAATCTAAATCACAGGGCTTTCATCTTCTGCAGAGAGAGGCTGTCATTCCAAGGGAAGTGAAGTGCTTGTCAGGTGGGGGAGACAGAAGAGCACCACGTTCAGCTGCAGGGATAAAGAATGTCTGTTTCTAACAATTTGTACAGTGTGACACATTTCTTAATATTTTCTAGGTTATTAATAAGAAGGGGAAAATCAGGAGGCTGCCAGCTATATTTGTGCAAATGTACCTTCAGTGTAATTTCCCTTTGCTACCAGTGAACATTCAGTTCTGCGTTACACTGCATGCAAGTTACAAATGAGCATTTGCTTACAGCCTAATTAGCATAGCTTAGAGCAGTACTTAATTGCAACACTTCAAGTAACATAGAGGAACTTCAAGCCAATCTGGCTAACAAGAAATTAAGTTCGTGCTCTGCCCGAGGTTGCACTACCTGCTGTGTCTATAAGGCTTCATTACGGCTTGCCCTCTCTATGTCCGTGGAATAGCACTTAGGCAATCTTCAGAGATCGCTTTTTGTCTAAGAGAAATCTTTAGAATTTAAATTATAGCAGGAAATTCTGCAAGAAGTGAGACAGGGCATGATGGAGTCTTTCAGTGAGTAGGAAAAAAGCAGCAGATGCTGGCTTTGAGTGTATCTAGCAGTTCATCCATCGAACAGATGTCCAAACAGGTCTAAGGTGAAAGACTGCTGTGTTGACGTATAACCATTAAAATGAAAGAGCTGAATGAACTTCATAGGTTTTCTGTATGTTACTTTTATCTCTTAAATAAATAAATAACATAGTAGTTCTGAAGATGGTGAAATCAATTTTACAGCACCGTACACATGCTCACATCAGTTTCTCCTCTCCGCTTTGCCTCTTTCTCAAGCCTTCTTCAACATGCAGCTGTGAAAGCTGTGGTGTTCAACTTGTCTATCAATTTGCTTAGGGATGAGCATGCAAAGGTCTTGTTTTTCTGCTAAGCCAGAATCTTGGAAGTGCTAATAGCTCTACATTCAAATAGGAGCCATTAAAAAAGGGGAGACCCTAATAAAATTCCAGCAAAAATAATATAAAAAAATTTGCATAGTGTCATGATTCACATGATAGTAAACATGATACACAATGACTGCATTCTTTGAGTTTGCAGTGGTCTCTGCTTTCTGCATGGTTGAGTTCATCTCTTGAACAGCTGTGTCTTTTCTGAACATATTAGGTGCAACTTAGAGGCAATATCTGGATATGAGGGCTGATGGATTGCAGAGGAATTAGTTGATTTTCTTCATTACTCTATTTTAAAATCTGTAAATGTAGAGAAGTAGAAAGTATTTTTTTGGTCTTAAATTATGGGACTATTTACATAAAATTTCAAACCAGTAAGGTCTCACTGAGTTGAAGAAATACATTAGAAATATGAAGAGAAGGTATTTAAAGTCTGAGTTGACAATAGCTCGGAGTGCTTGGCTTAGACCTGTAGAACTCTGACACTGATATGGAAGGACTTCTTCCATTACTTTTGTACAAAATCAACTCTGTTGGTGCAAAACTTTTGCAAGGCCAGTTTTCCTTCAGTGACTGTTAACAGATCTTTTAAAAGGTTGTTGCAGGGTATTTCTTTATACTGAGCAATTCTGCTTTTTCACTACGGTCACAATAAAGTATTTTTGAAAGATGTACTTGTCTTTACATAAAATATTTGCTAATTAGTTTTTTATGCTGTAGCTGAACTACCTGTATCTGGACTTAAATATCTGTATTGATTATTGATTGCATATTGAATTATAAAAGGTGTTCATTATTGTAAGACAAACCTGGAGGTCTTTACCTTCAGCTGACAAGTAGTATGAATGGCCATGCATTTCATATTATTTGCTATGCAGTGGCACTTTTTTGGCTGCTGGAAAGTGGCATGTAGACTAATGAACGTATCCATGTAGTTGTTTTGCCTACCTATAGGGAGCCCTTTCTTGAATCTCAGCTTGCAAAAAGTGGAGATTGAAATCTTTTAACTTCAGAGGAAGATACTGAGATTTCTTGCTGAAGGTAATCTTCACCTTTTCGTGTCCAACTTTGTATCGTGAATATTCATATCAGCAGTTGGCTCAAACTCAGGGCATAAGTCGCTTATAAGCTCTGGAAGAGTCTTGGGTTTAATCACCCTTAGGTTGTCAGATCCCTGCTGTCAGATGAGACATGATAGTCCCAGCCTTTTACTCTCCTTCTGTTCAAAGACCTTTTCAGGTAGCTGCTTGCTTCCTGTTAAAAACAACTTAACAGCAAGTGCTATTTTGGGAAGGTGTTGCATTCCACATTTTGCTTGATGAGCCTCATGTCTGACCAAGGGACCTGTGTGTGTTCGGTTCCTTCTCACCTCTTCTTTGGGTTGCTTGTCTGGGTATCTTCAGTTAATGGTGAGATAGGGAAGTACCTTTCAAGTGCATTCATGCTGTCTTGTGGTACAAAGCTATAAAAGATGATAAATTGCACAGAGTCCCTCTTCCTCTTTCCATTGTCCACACTGGGAACCTGAATGACTACTGAAGACTAGATGTGCTTTGACTGAGGTAACTAGTGACAGCTGAAATTACTATCACCTCTGTGTAATTTAGGAATGCAAACCAAAATTTAAATTAGGTAGTGATCTGTGATGAATGAAGATCCTTTTTTTCCCCTAAGTTACCAACCTGTTTTATTAGGACCAAATCAGGCCTTGTTTCTAAGTGGTAAATGTTTGTTGACCATTTGCCTGAATGGCCAATCTCTTCCTCAGTTACTCCTGGAAGAAACAGCAGAGTTTGTTTATCTGGAGAGATGCTGGCATTTCCGGGGCTGTTTTTTTCCCCCATCATCTCTTAAGGGCTTGTGATGAAAATTTTTCAGTTTCTAATCACATTCCTGTTGTGCAAATTCAAGTCAATGCTTTTCCGCATGCCTGTTTAGTGGTTTAACCTCAGTATGCAGTGTTCAAACATCTGAGATAGCCATTTTCAATAGAGGAATATATATGAGATTTAGGGAGGTAATAGAGACTTTCATGGACAGGGACTTTTAGCCGTTGGTACTTGATACACAATAGTGATGCCAATTCTTTTTTTTTTTTTTTTTTTTTGAACAAATGGGAATCTGGGTGGGGGAATACCTCTTCTTCAAGAGCCAGTAAGCCCATGGGGGAAAGTAGTAGTAGAAGTCTCTGAGGTAGAGGGCTGTGGAACTGGACCACCATTACAGAAAGTAAATTACCTCTGATTTGCTTTCTGATTTTGTACTAGGGAAAGCTACCCTCAGCTCTTGTTTTGTATAGAAAACCAGATGCAACAAACTTCAGTTGCTTTGTCAAGAAGGAAAGAGGATTCATTTCCCCTGATTGATTATCTTTGCAATGCACAATCAAAGTAATTAAGATCTATTTCTGATGTTTTAGTTATCTAAGAAATCTTAATTTGTCATCTCAAAGTGGTTTCCATCTTGAACCCCAGAATGAAGCTACCTGGTAATTTATCTAATCCAATCTGTACATATGGAAAATCATGGTCTTTACAGAGAAGATTAAGATGTTAGGCTTAATGCAGCACTGTCCATGGAAGGGAAGTGTGTTATATCACAACTAGAAGAAGTATGCACCTTTTCACTTACTCTTTATACACAGTTTTCATGGTATAGCTTAAGGAAGTTCGTGCACTTGCTATTTTGTTATGCTTTAAAAAGTGAAATTCATAGGGTGTATAGGTTGGCAAAGCCTTAGTTGATGTGAGCCAAGCAAACTTGGGTTGTTTTCTGTACAGCTGGGTGCACTGAAAAAAGAACCCGCAAAACTCTGGCAACAAACCCACAAAACCACTTATTTCTTGCAAGTTACACTTTGGGTCTCATCAGTGTCTGCTGTGTTGAAGGGTGTATAAGCAGCAGTTGAACCGAAAATAGTTTCAGTACCAAGTATTTTTTGTTAATACTCTGTAGCTAGCCAAAAATTTTTACTTTTGCCATGTGCAATCTTATGCAGCAAGATGGGGGAGTTGTGGAAGAAACAAATGTTGTGACACTCTTCTGTGTTGTACAAAAGGCAAGATAGATTTTTCTCCAGTAAGAAACCTTATGCTCAGTCACCATCCAAAGACACAACCTTCTGAAGCTTGAAAAGGCAACAAAGTTTTTCTTATGTGTAGAACTGTCTCTATGTGAACCAATTAAGAGTCATAACTAGTGGGATTTGCTGAAGTCAGCAGATTTTGTTTGTCACAGTTAGAAATGCAGTAGTAATTAATAGCTAATATTAATTATTATTGCCAGTTATAATTATTAATATGGTATGTTTTTAAAGGACACTTCATTTCAAAATAAATTAGTTTTCATGTGTACGACTATGTGTTTAACCTAAGAAATTCTACATGGCGATTGAATGGAAGAATTAGATACTGAAATTTTAAATGTATAGAATGACATGTATTTATGTACTGGTTTACATAAATATAAGACTGCAATAAGCAGATAGACTAAAGGAAGCAGATCTTAGTATTCAGATTCATAACAAACCCAGACTAGTGTTTGGGATGGGGAAGTAAAGGAAGAACCCTGTTTACATTCAAATATGTTTGATTAAAGTTTTGTCTAGAAGGGACTATTAAATTACTACATTGCCCAAGATCCTAAGATGAGATGTTTACATGTCTTCTGTTATATGTTGATCTAAGTTGTACTTTTGCCCTTTAAGCCTAGCCTTCCTAAAGTTCTACTTACGTAGCTGGGACTGATAGCCAAGTGCACAGCACTTTAAAAACATTTTAAAAAACGTTTTATTTTGAAAGGGAATGGAATTATTCACTCATGGAAATAGAAACTTAAGAATAAGGAAGATGTCCAAAGGTTGATCTACCTTCTTCCAGTCAATTTGGGGGGAGAAAAATGAGCTTTTGAAAAGGCAAAATAAACCTGACACCAGTGCCTTTACATTCTCTTACAGTTTCTCTGTGGTTCAGTTCAAGAAGGTTTCAATGACCTAGATTTTTCTCAGCATAATTCTTAAAGAAGATCCATGATATAAATACAGAGCCATCAAAATCCTTTAAGAAAAAAATGATCATTCATGCCAGAACAGAGATAAAGTTACTGCTGGTATCTTTGCATAATGGATTTCTTTAACCTCTTGACAATAATTTGGGGAGGGGTGGAAAGAGGAAGAAGGGAGCATGCTTGAAGGTAACGACTCTTAAGTGTTATCTATAGCACATAAAAATACAGAGTCAGCTCTCTTGTCATTGCCTTTCTGAGTCTTGAAATGGTTGGTTTTTCTATGATCATCTACAGAGGTAAGACCACTGTTAAAAGATTTCCCACTTAATACCATGAAGAATTGGTTTCTAGGGAGCATTGATTTTCTTAAAAAAAAGATTCACCCGCTGTTTGGTCTTTTCCTCTGGGGATCTTTTTCATACTCATTTGCCTACTCCAAACAAAGAACCTAGGCATGTGAGCTATTTGAATATAATTGTCTTTCTAATACAGGTAATTATTTTAAATGTTTAATGGGATCCTCATGAAAATTGTTGCATAAACTTTTCAATTAGAGAGAAGGCTCTTTGATTGCATTTGCGCAAGATCTTTAATTGGGTGGACAGCACAGAATAAATACACTTAGAAATTATCTCAGATTACCTGCTTTTAGGGGGATGTCTACAGGGAGGAGAAAGTTTTCCTTCCAATCAACTTCAAAGATAGCTTAACTGGAAGCTGACTGTGCCTTAACAGCTTCAGAGTAGCAATGACTTCCATGTAAAATAATCTGAAGCAGATGCTGAATGAAGAAGCAGCATTTTCTTTCATGCAAGCTTTGGCATCAGGTCTCTAGCATTATGTTATCTAGTTCTATATCAGGAAGCATTTTTTTTATTGTGACATTGGTTTCAACCACTACCTCAAATTTATACCTACACAGTTAATTTCATCAGCCTTTAACAAACAGATCATAACACTAACTTAAAAGGAACTTTGAACCACTGTGGCCTGGCCTGGGAAAATACTGCTGAAGGATCCTAATTTAGAGGTCCCATTTAGAGTTCCTAAACTATGATCAAATGTCATTAGATCTTTCTCATGCTTTTAGTTAATATTGTGGTGTTTATGTAACTTTTCACTATCTGTATAAGAGATTACAGGCTAGAGAAATGGGCTGCAAGAAACCTCATGAAGTTCAACAAAGGCAAGTGTAAAGTCCTGCATCTTTAGAGGAACAACCTCAGGCACTAGTACATGCTGGGGGCCACCCAGCTGAAAAACAGCTTGGCAGAAAAAGACCTGGGAGTTCTGGTGGGCTCCAAGTGGAATGTGAACCAGCAATATGCCCTTGCCACCAAGAAGGCTGATGATATCTTGGCTGCCATAGGCAAAGCATTGCTAGCAGGAGGTTTATTCAGCACTGGTGAGGCCACACGTAAAGTACTGGTTCCAGTTCTGGGCTCTCCAGTACAAAAGAGACATGGACATACTGGAGAGCATCCAGCAAAGGGCTAGAGAGATGATTAAGGGATGGGAGCATCTCTGCTGTGAGAATAGTCTGAGAGAACTGGGACTGCTCAGCTTGGAGAATAGAAAGCTCAGGAGCATCTTATGAATGTGTATAATTACCTTGAAGGAGGGTGCAAAGAGGACAGAGACAGGCTCTTTTCAGCGGTGCCCAGTGTCAGGACCAGAGGTAACGGGCACAGGTGGAAACGTGGGATGTTCCCTCTGAGCATCAGGCAACACTTTTAACCATGAGGGTGTCTGACTGCTGTCAGTCACAGCCAAGAGAGGTTGTGGAATCTCCATCCTGGAAATATTCCAAGGCATCTGGCTGCTGTCCCAGGAAACAGGCTCTAGGTGACCCTACTTGAGTTACAGGGGCGGACCATCTCTGTGTTATGAAGTTTGGAATTATGAGGATAAAGCTCACTGTTAATTCATTTATAACTACTGAGTTTCTAAGAGTAATGTTTTTACTTGCCTGGCGTGTGCCAGCACTATCAACATAATCTACTTGAACATCTTGCAAGAATTCTATTAAAATTTACTTTAGGGGGAATTTCTATGTTGAATGTTTGAATCTTATTTGACTATGAACAGTACTGGAGTTAAGCAATGGCGATCAAAGTACACCTAAATATCTGTTCTATGTCCTGCATCAGTAAAAATAGAGAGGAGCCAGTTGTCTGATTTATAAATGCTGAGAACCTGGACCAGAGCACTTAGAAGATGATGTGTTCTCATGGGAAATCCTCAGCCTTGGAGGCACTAAAAATAACATCACTCAAATGCTTATTCAACTAGTCATAAGGGATAGAATGAAAGATTACCAGTTGGCAAAAAAGATGATGGAAAACATTTAAGGGCTGTGAAAAGAGGTTTATATGATTCAGTGCAGCTTTGCTCTGAAATCTGTTTGATAAGTGGCAGTGGAATACTGATAATGATGTACCTGCAAAGGAGAAAGCCTGGTCTGGCATGATGGGAATGACTGGGTGGGGAGGGTGTATTGATGTCAAGGTAAGAGGATCTGCTTTCGAATAGGTCACTGTGTCAGTCAGCAGTACAAAGCAGCACTCAGATCTCTGTGTTGTGACCTGCAGCAGGAGATGCAGAGAGCTGACATGTTACTCTTCAGGAATGAGATAAAGAGAGGAGTTGTAAGAAAGGAAGGATGGAGCAGTGTGTTATACTTCAAATCAGGCTGATGAAAACTGAGGAGAACATTAGAGAGGAGAGGCTGTTACTGTTCAGTCAGTTACATGGCCACAGGTCTTTTAAAGCAACTTGTATGTATGTCTGCTGAACATCTTACTCATTGTAGCTTTAGCAGAGTAACCTTCTTTTTAAAAGTTGGCATGAATGCTGCAGACTTCCATTGAAATAATACCAACCATAATGAGCTGACTACTTCCCTTTTGAGCCAGTGCTGCTTCAGGAATTAGTGCTTGGAAATCTCAGTACATTTAGATGATAGGGTAGAGCTTCTAGAGGATTGTTGTGAGTAAGATTGTATAGAGGACCGTTTAGTTGCCTTTGTTTCTCAGCTTTTGGTAAAAACTGGTTGGTTCAGTTCATAATAGGCTGAATACTAAGCTGTTTCTATAATGTCATGGATTGCTTGTTCGGCATCTTTTTAATTAGTGACATTTTATTTAGTCCAAATTAAATATGCCAGATGTAGCTGATTTAGTAGCTAACAATGATGAGTGAGGGGGGGAGGGAGGAAGAGCTAACATATAGCCGTCTGTTCTCAGGGAAGTTTTTTTTTTAATTTTTTTTTTATTTCTAGTTCCACAGGAGAAGTTGGAGTGGTAACCATGGCAGCAGGGAATTTGTCCCTGTAAGCTAAGCAAAGGGTTGGGTTGTGTGGGGTTTTTTTGTGTTTGTTTTTTGTTCGTGGTGCCCCCTCTAGGAGGAAGGGGTGTGCAAAATGATCTTGATCAAGCCCTGGAGAGGGAACTTGGAAATAGATAAGTTCAAGTCCACTTGCTGTGGACTTGAACGCATGAGTTGGTCTTACTATGACATTCCTGGATGGGTGCAGCAGTGAAGCAGAGCAGTGAGAGATGCGAAAAATGTCTTGGTAACTTGGATCTCTACATTAGGTGTTTTGGGGTAGGGTAGTTAGACATTGTATGCTAAGAAATCTCTTGTATTGTTGTGTTTGGATTTATGCCAATATTTTTCTCACTTTTTTCCACTCAAGATGAATAATTCTTAGGAGGTTGGAAGAGAGTGAGATTTGCATGGGGCTAGCTGCATTCAAGAGAGAATATCCAGGTTAGTTAAGGTGACATAACCCTAGATTTTGCATCAGCCCTGGAAACTTTCTGCTATATCATTCCTGAATTTGTGGAAGACCATTGTTTTCATCTGATACTTAAATCTACCAAAAATTAAGCAGCAGAGCTGTTTCATGGAATGGTTTCCTTCCCATTAAAGCAATTGCTGAAAGTGAGAATTATACATGCCTCAGGGAGAGGATAACATAAGCCCTCTTCTTCCACTGACGTAACTTTTCCTGGGTAAAGATCTGCAGGGGGTTAATTCTGGCCACACAATCAATGCTTACACAGTTGCGCAGAAATAACCCCCCCAACGCAAGCAGCTCTGTTAAAAGCATTTATTGTGTGCGTGTGACAAACTGACCCATAAAACATCCTGGACGTCGCAGGCAGCAACAATTAGCTGATACTCACTGCTTGAAATCACCGGCTTCCAGAGCCGGTAGCTTGGGAGATGGGAAGTTAAGCAATATTGCTGAATACTGTACAGTGAGGAGGCAGCTTACAGCCAGGCATTAGGGATGCTTTTCCATGCTGCTGTAGTTAAGCCTGTCACCCACTCCTTATAAAGCACCCTGCTGTTATTGTCAGAGCAGTATGAACTCAGCCCTTTTGGAAGAACCTATTGGGGGTTGTGACTGATGCTGTTGGAGTGCGGGAAATTTGTATTTCCAAGATTTGTTTGAGCTTTTGGGATTTTCAGCACATGGAGGCCCTATGTTATGCTATAAATTTTCATAGTGTGTTTATAGATTAAGCTGCTACCCTTAAATGGTCATCATTCCTTGAGTGCCTGGAGAGTATAGGCAGTTTTCGTTAGGAGTCTTTCTCCATGTTTTGCCATTTTTTCTAGCAGCTTCCATTACCTTTTTCACTGCCCTAAGTTGTTCTCATCTTCATATTTTCACACTTTGGTTGGTTGTAGCCCCTGTATTGTGTCTCCATGTGACATACCATACTTGATTCTTTTCTGATCAAGCTATGCATATTAAATTCATAGAGTTTTTCTTAGATGTTTCTTTTTTTGTTTTGGTTTCCAGCTTCCCCCTCTCTTCTGGCGCCTTGGTGTAACTTCCTGGTCTGGGATGTCAGTACTGGTTCATTAGAATGTGGGGGGAATAAAGCAACTCTTGTAGAGACAGATAATTGATTTTTTTGTTATCTAGTGCACCACTGTATCTGTCTCTGAAAACTCTTTTCATCCTGCTGTAGACAATTCTGGCAAGACTTGTTAGGTCTAGGAGCTGGGGCTTCAGTGAAGAACTTGTTCTCATTAATTTTTAAAATTTATTTTAGCCTTCAAGGATGCAGAGAAAACCTTAGGAACTCTGCACTTGCAAGGACCAGGAACAGATTCACAAGTCCTTAAATCCTTGGCTTTTTCACTCCTTGTGATTACTTTTTTGGGAGGATGGAGGAAGAAACAGGAGTGGGAAGAAGGTCCATCTTTGTCATCTTCTGTAGCGTTCTAAGTTTGTAATTTCTGTCCAGCCCTGCACCTTACGCTTACATAGATTCCTTTGCTACTAGACTAGGTAAATTGGATTGCATTTGTTCAAGACAAATTTCATAACTATTCGTTTTTAAAATAATGTGTTTGTTTTGTTGTGTCTGGACATTCCAAATATAACTTATTTGGCCTTGTCCCTGACTGGTCTGCTGGTTTTGTTCTATTTTACTTCTGTTATTACATTAACCACAGTCAAAATCCCAAGGTCCCATTTTATCAGATAAGAGACAATCATTGCCGCAAAGGCTTTCCCATGCATTAAAAATACATGTATTTTCAAATGCTAATCCTCAGTTTCCAAAGACATCTTTGAAAGCAGTCTCTGGTCCCTTCCCTAATAATATGTGGCTGGAACGGTACATGCAAATGGAGTGCTAGGTCTAGCTAAATATGCAGCTCTTAATGGTGTTCCCATTGTCTGCTTTTCAACCTCACTGCTCCTTTCCACTCAGAAAAGCATGCAAGGGAAGGGGGGTTTTGTAGACTACACATGTAGAAGTTCTACTTGGATAATTGTAAATCAAAGTGAGAACCAATTGCATGTTGCCAAACCCTGTGCTGAAATGGCTTCTTGGCTCAAAGGGTGGCCTGGGCACTAGATGTGCCTCAGCTGCAGTTGTCACAATGTCCTACTGGGAAGGAACGAGCCATGCAAGTCTTCGGGACCTGCACCATTTTTCTAAATCCTATGGGAATCTGCTCCCTGGAGCCTTTGTTGCGCTCTTTGCCAAGCTTCAAATTAATGTGGTTCTTGTGGTTGGGAGCCTGTGCAGCGAGGAAGATGTGGTAATGATTCCTTTTCTACAGAGTAATTTATAATGGCAGAGCAATTTAAAATACTCAGTAACTAGCTTGGTTACTTAAGAATTTAATCAAGAAATTATTATGTTTTTCCTTTTTATTACCCTTTCTAGGGTTGTTAGTGATTTAAATTGTGTTTGCAAGAACTTTTCTCCTAAACCTTTCTCTTGGAGCAAATTCAGACAATAAATAATGCATTCTGTAAGCACAGCTGAGGAAGATTGCAAACTATCTAGGGATAAATTGCACAATAAAATATATGAAAGACAAAGGTTAATGCCAGCAACATCACTTAATGTCTTTCATTACATAATCAAAGGAGTGTAACAGTGCCTGTAACTATCTTTTTTCCTGTATGTAAAGGATCTTGAAACCAGAAAGGATTTTTGCATAAAAAGTAATTGCTCTTGGAGGAGCTGTGTGAAGAGAAGGGAGCGCATTTACAGTCAAAACTAACAGAAAAAGCTGGAACTGTCTGGACCCACAGATTAGGAACTGGGAGAGCTGGCTATTGCTGTGCTCCCTTGCTGCTGGTGTGGACTGGTACTTTGTCAAAGCCTGTCCAAACTGCTTCCCAAGTTTTCTGTCTTCCAGCATTCTGCAAATACCCTAAAGCTTCAGCAAAATTCATAAAGGCCTATTGTTACTTTTAAAAGGATTGAAAATTGTTCTTTCTCCTTTCTTTTACCTAAAAATGAGAGACAAGCAAGGAATTGAGTGGGAAGATGTGAAAATGTCAAACAGGTCAAATGATCTATCTGAGCATTAAACCAGAGTGGGAAAGAGTGAAACAGCTTTTGGGAATACTGTCACAAAATTGATGTGTTGTCTGTATGTCGGTATGCATCACTTAAAACTGCACTCTACTATTTATTTTTAAAATATGGAAATTATAGGGTAGCAACTTACAGTTTCCAAACCTTCAGCCTCTAAGAATGTGAGCACATGTTGGAATAAATCTTTTGTTCATGCAGGCAGTGGTTATGTCTTGTAAACATGCTCTGTACAGGTCTTTTCTTAGAAGTATATTGCATAGTCGTACGTAAGTAGGTGAGATTTTTGAAGATTTGATGCAGTTGCTATACAAGCCTAAAGCTATACAGAGAGCAATAATACTCTAAGTTTTGAGAAGACAGAAACAGACAATGACTGTAGATTTTATTTGGTGCCTGCCTAACAAGTAACCATTTTCACACATAGTTTTGAATTAGAGAAGGAAAAGGTTTGGCTTGTTTTTACAATTATTCGTGTTTTAAACTTTAATAGTACCCAAAATGTGCTCATTGTATATGCTCCTTTAAATGTGCTTTGTATACATGCCACATCACACACTTTTCTTATTTTTTTAAGCTCAAGTATCAACAATTGCAGTGTGTAATTGTGCTGGTTTTGACTGGTGTAGAGTTAATTTTCCTCTTAATAGTTGGTATGGAGCCGTGTTTTGGACTTGCAATGAAAACAGTGTTGATAATTCTGGGATTTTTTTAGTGGCTGCTAAGCAGTGCTTACAGAGTGAAGGTCTTTTCTGCACCCTCATCTGAGCCCACCAACTAGGAGAGGCAGTGGGAGGGACACAAGAAACTGGGAGGGGACACAGCCAGGACAGCCAACCCCAACTGACCCAAGGGAAATCCTATACCATTTGGCATCACGCTCAGCATATAAAGCTGGGGGAAGAAGAAGGATGGGGGGACACATTTGGAGTGATGGCATTTGTCTTCCCAAGTCATCATTTCACGTGATGGATCCCAGCTTTCCTGGGGATGGCTAAACACTTGCCTCCCCCTGGGCAGTAGGGAATAAATTCCATGGTTTGGTTGCTTACATGCATGGCTTCTGCTTTCCTGATTGAACTATCTTTATCTCAAACCATGACTTTTCTAACTTTTATCCCTCTGATTCTCTCCTCCATCCCACTAAGGGGGAGTGAGCAGGTGGCTATGTGGGGCTGAGCTGCTGTCTGGGGTTAAATCATGTGAACAGTGCAGAGAGACGTATTTGCTTGATTAGTCACCACGGTGGCCTGGATTCAGCCAATACCGCTTATGGCATCCAGCTTAAGTCCAGAGTCAGGAACCTAGATTCCCTCTGTAGCTAGCAGATAGACACAAATGCCCTCATCATGTGCTTTAGATGTTAAGTTACTCCATCTCTCTCCTTTACCTTCAGAAGGAATTTAACTCTCAAAAATTACTTGGGTGAATGTGCAGCTGGGTGTTCATACATGATGGGTTCAGAAGAGCTAACTCTCCAAATATAGATGCTGACTTGAACCCAGTGCTAATCCTGCCCTGCCCTTCTCTGCCCACACAGTTATGATTCCCAAATCCTCTCTCACATGGAGTTCATGACTTTAGTGTTGGTTTTGATGACCACTGAACATAAAATGATAGTGTGATTCCCTGTCAAGTCAGGTTATTCCTCTGACAGTCAGAAATGCATTTAAAATTAAATAGCCCAGTGAAGAGGGACAGAATCAGGGTTTTGAAACATGGCTAACTTAAGTGGGTTTTTGTGGGATTTTTTTTTGAGGTTGCTGTTCTGAATATGAAAGTCAAAGACTAAGATCTTGATCTTGTAACAGTTGTTCTCCTTTGTTGTTCATAGGCTTTTAAATGTGTACCTAAATATAGTATATGCCAGAGGAGAGAGTTAATGTTGCTATGAGAACCTTAACCTCAGCATTTCCTAGGGTTTTATGTGTATATGGGGGGGGAGGGGGGGAAGCAATTATCAAATAACTCACCGTTGTTTTCTTTTATAAGGAAGTACTATCTGATGTCGTGTATGTAAGTGATCTTATTCTCGATGTATTGCTGTTACCTCTGCTGTTTGTCTGAAGGGGTTTTTTTCCTCCACAAGCAGTACAACAGAGAAGGCAAAAAAAGCCATAGGGTTGACCTATATATATATATTTCATTGCAGCACTTGAAATTCCCATATCTTATAAAGCTGCCTCACTGCTGCTGGGCAAGTAAGGGGGGACTGGGTGGTGCTCCAGCATGTAGATGTGGCTGACCAAGTTGCTTGCCTGTCAGTTGTACACAGAGAATGCCTAGAGGCTTTGATAAAGGTTTGCAGCTTTAGAAAGCAAAACCTTCCTCTAATTTGTTGCTTTTTCAACTAGGCAAATAGCAGTTCAAAGGTAGCCTGCATGCAGAACTTGAGTCTTCAGCAGCTCTGAGTTGACTGATCCTAACTGAAAGCTTCCCCATTCCTCCAAGTACTCTGACTCTACTCTTGTGAGCTGATGAGCTTTGATTATAGATAGCTTTTGGAAAATGATCTCATCAAAACAGGGTTTGAGTGAAAACAGCAAGTACCTGCCTGGTACGTAGATGCCTTCTGCAATAAATAGTTACTTCTGCTTGCACAAGATACATGCATTTCAATTCCACTTTTCGTCTATTTACCTCACTGATTGTATGGTTCTCATGTCTGAACAGTCTTGATGACTGAAATCGGAGGATGATAGTCAAAACTTGCTGGACTGATTTTCAGTTTGTGCAGCTCTTGGTAATGACTCTTCAGTGTATTTTAATGGCTTACTGTGAAGTCTCTGATCTTCATCTCTTATAAAGGGAAACTTTTGAAGAACTAGTGTAATGAAAGCTTTTATCTATTAGATTTCGTTCAGAGGGCCTTCTGATAACTGGTACTCTCTTATGTTTGGAGTCATAACCCAGGATAACAAAGGTTGGTTTGCACTAATATAAATTAAACTGTGTTTAATTTCAGATTGTAGAATGCAAATGTAGATCTGTTTGATGCTGGAGACTTCTAGCATAACATCATTTAAAAGCATGAATTTTTATGATCATTGTGTATAGTCATAGGTTTTGTTTTGAAGAAAAAGATATAGAACAAATAGAAAAGTGGAGAAGAAATAATGTGACTGTGACATGACTGTTTTGGTTTTTTGTTGTTTTTTGTTTGTTTGTTTGGGGGTTTTGTTGTTGTTTTTTGGTTTTTCTCCACATTCCTAAAATGTTTGCATTACTTGATGCACACAAAATACTGCAGTGGGGTTGAGGAACTGAGGCTGGAAGATGAAACAGCCATGACGATACTCAAGATACATGACCCATTATATGAAACCACTGAAGTGATGAATATTAATGTTCTTTTAAATTTTTAATTTTTTTAAGTCTTTCTGCCTTTCAAAAAAAAAAGAGGAAAAAAAAAGAGAAAGCTTGGGGGAAGAATTCTTCTCAGAACAATGGTGCAGTCTGTTATCTGCTCCTTTGCACTGTAAAGCACTGAATGTTCAGCCAATATACTGCTCTGGTTGGCTTAGCATTCTTAACCTTAATTTTGAATAGAAGGTGCCTTGTGCCGCTGACGTAATTAGGGCCTTTTGTAAATCACTGTTGCAGGCAGTCTGCTGTTGCATTTCACTGCATTTCTCGGAGGGATGCAGGGTAAAAGTGTCAGACTAACTTTTTGAACCTCTCTTCAAGCTAAGTGTTTTCATTATTGGAGTATTTTATTCAGAATGAATTATGCTTCATTTTCCTTTGTAGATAATAAGCCCCAAATCAACTTTGGAAGTGAAACAGCATTTCTGCTGGAAGAAGTTTGAATAGAGAGCCCTTAACATCTTAAAGCAGGAGGTGCTTCCTTGAAGGAAAAAAAAAAAAAAAGAAGGAAGTGTGAGAGGGTTGAATTTGACCAATTGACATTAAACTCAGTCCCCTCTGTGATTCAGGAATATTGTTATCTGCCTCTTTTGTCACAGAAGCTGTCAGAAAGTTGGAGGTGAAGCTTTGTCTTCAAGTTGGTTTCATATTTGTGGTTGTACGTTATGCTCTGCCAGCATTGTGTGGGGACATAAATGCCCTTACCTTTCTCATAAGTCTCTTAGGGGCCATTGCACTCTTGCCTCTGCAGAGGCAGAGGGTTTCATCTCACTTGTGCCTCTCTCCTGTCCCCTAGGGCAGGGTTCAGCTCAGGCCATTACATCCCCCCTGATGCAGTGTTTTATATCTCTGATGTCAGTGGTGATACACGGCCTTGCACTGTCCTTGATGGCAAACACGGCACTATTAATAGTCAGTGAAGTTAACTTGCTCATTGCTGCATTCACGCTGCCCACCCGCTGCATTCCAGTTCCTGGACTTTAAAGGCACTGTTAAAGCCCCAAAGGCTGACCAGTCCCGCAAATGAACATATCCATGTTTGTAACACAAATCCCGTAGTGGCTGTGGTGTGGGAGTAGCGGATGCTGCCTGCAGGGCCTGGCTCTCAGGAGGAGAGAACATGGCGTTACAGCAGTTGCACACTGAATTGCAGCACTGGGTATCCAGTACCTTCTTTGAGATGCTGTGGTACTTCAGGGGGCCTGGCATCGGCATCAGCTCTGGCTCTGGGCAAGGTGGTGGGGAGGCTGGAACACACACCCATGACCCCTTACTTCATACCGAGAGAGCACAGCATGAATGAGTATAAAAGACAGCTGCATTTTCTTCCAGTGGCCATATGCCATTAAGTCTTTCCGTCTTTGGGAGAAAAGTGTGGTGGTTGTCTTACAGCTCTCTCTTTTCCACCTGCACAGGCTGGAGAGGCACCTGCAGCAGAACAGCTTTGCCTCTCTTCTGGGACTTGGCATTGACAAGGATCAGGTGCAACCTGGCCTGTATCACTGACTTGTTCCCAGCAAAACAGCAGGGAAGGAAGAGAGGGGCTTTTGTGCTCCAGGTGCTGCAGAAGTGGCGATTGCTGTGGCATATTCCTGATTCGGGCTCCCCTGTGAAAGCTGAGGCAGCGAGCGCAGGGCTGTGCTTCTCGTGACTAATGAATGAATGATGTCACCAGGTTGGTTCCCGAGGCAGGAAATCCATCCAAAATAGTTCAGTTTCAATAGAGAAAGTGGAGTTACGTGCACAGAGTAAGCTGAAAGTAGAAAGGAATTATTTCACCACCAACTTTTTGCTTGTGTCGCTCCTTTCCAGTCTATGGCTATACTATAAAAAGTAGAAGAGAAAAAAAAAAGAATCAAGCGGGTATTAGGTCCCTCCCATTCCCCACTAAAACCAAAACAAATAAAATAGCTACTTTCTGTCTTGGTGAATACTGGCTTTTCGGTGTGCTCGCACGTCCAGGGAGGGAACACGAGAGCTGCGCTGCCCACTTGCAAACCGGTGTGATGCCTGCGGAGTGTCTCGGGCATCCATCCACTCGTGTCCCCCGGTTCCGCGGGTGCGCTGCCGAGTGGCAGAGCGGGCCGGGGCCGCTGCGGGTGTGATGTGGGGCCCTGCTGCGAAAAGGGGGCTAGTGATAGAACAAAGACTTGTCCGCAGGACAAAAAACGGGGGCACCCCCACGCCCAACAAATTCCTGCGTGTGCGAGGATGCCTCTGGCTTGGCTAAGTGTTGGCAGGAGTGCAGCCGTAGCATTGTACAGCACGCATGCCTCCCCCAGAGCAACTGGGATTCCCCCTCCTCTCCTCTCCAGAGCCCACTTCTGAAAGAGCTGGCTCATCCCTGCTGTCAGATGAAGCCGTTTCCTGAACGCGCGGGTTTGAGTCACTTGGGCTGGGATGAGGCTTTAACTCCTCCCTCACTGGCCTCGAATTTGTGCGTGGCCGGGGCACCGGCGGGAGAGGGGGGCAGGGAAGGCGGCGGGCGTGCGGCGCTGCCGCCGGCCCCTCGGTCCCGGCCCAGTGGCACCGCGGGGCCCGGAGCGGGTCCGGGCGCGGGTCCGGCCCGGGCAGGAGAAGTTCAAGTGCCCAAGTTGCAGGCGGATGACATCAGCCGCGGGCAGGCCGGGCTGCGGGCGGGCTCGGCACCGGCGCCCGGGCAGCAGCACACGCGTGCCGGCCTCCCCCCGCCCCGGGGCGGCCCCCACGGGGCTCCAACGCCCCGAAGGTCGTCATTAAAAAAAAAAAAAA
>VZRE01013793.1:129103-234674 GCA_013396775.1 Cephalopterus ornatus | reverse complement strand
GGGGTGGGGGAGGCGGGAATAATTTGGAAGTCTGATAGTGTGTGGGAAATGATTACATCAGTCGGAGGGAGGGCTAGGATTGGTCTGCACAGTGTGGTTTGATTCACTACCGCAAAGATTGCGTGTAACCCTTTGAGTGGAGCCCTGGCAGAGTTGTTTCCCTCCCCAGAAACAGTCCCCGTAGCAGGGGCTACGTGACAGGTAGGGTACAGCCACCCGCTGACACCGCCGGCACCCCGAGCGCCCAGCCGCAGGCTGCACAGGGTCGGCGGAGGCAGAGAACTAACTCTCAAGAGGCAATCCCTATTTAAAATGCCATCTTGTTCTTCCGACTGCTGCCTTTTACGTGCTGTTGAGGTAAGATTTTCCATATCGAATTACCCTCCAGGTTTTTGTTAGACTCTCCTTCTCGTGCTAGGATGCAAAGCATTTTAAACACAGAGTTCGTTTAAATCTGGGACCTGCACATTTGCCCAGAGAAATAATTTTGCGGCAAGTGTCTCTTGCTTGAGCAGAACAATGCAAAGAGGAAAGCATCTGTATAATTCAGGAGGTGGGGAGAAGGTTCCTGACTTGTTCTTTCATCCCCATTAATATTTAGGATGCGCAGCGTATGCACATTTGGTTTCAAACTACTTTCAGGCTAGAATAAAAAGAGAAGTCAGGGTAGGGAGAGAAATCTGTGGACTGTGCTAGGTCATTGATCTGCCGGCGAACTGCAAGTGGGACTTCCCCACATGAAACAATCAAAAGTTAGCGGGGAACAAGAGAGCCATATTTAATCTTTGGGGTCTTGGCCTGCTCCTCTGTGAATGTTCAGAGGCCTCTGATGGGATCGCAGTGAAAATCATGTGTTTGACTGGATGTGATTTCTCTCGCCCACTGTTGCCGAAGTACTCTCCTGACATTGTTTCACGTTTGCTTACCTTACACAGCTTTATACAGAACCTGCTGTCTCACTTTTTCTGTGTACATAGTCATATTAACCCTGCTGAATCTTTGTTTAGTGCAGGGAGGTGTTGGGGAGGGGGGAGGGGAAATAGGTCTAGGGGGCATCGAGAGAAAGTGTTATAAAGTGAATCATCCATTTCATTTGTCCTGGCTGCCAAGGTGCTTGGAACCCTCACGCCAAGAGGATGATGCTTTTCTACAGTAGCTGTGTGGTTTGCCTATGTTCAGAGCTGTTGATCTGTAAGTGTACCCTTTATGTTGCAGGATGTAAAAGTCTTTAGTGAAGATGGAACAAGCAAAGTGGTCGAGATTCTAGCAGACATGACAGCCAGGGACCTCTGTCAGCTGCTCGTTTACAAAAGTCATTGTGTGGATGATAACAGCTGGACTCTAGTGGAGCATCACCCTCACCTAGGATTAGGTAGGGAATGATCAAAGGGGTGGCATGGTTACCTGGGAACATAAAATATGTGTAATTCTTATAAATGTGCTTCCAGACGGAACGTTTTCTTTCCAATGCTTTTATTTGTACAATTAGTTGAAGTCACATACGTGCTTTCTGTGTATTACAATTTGATGTGTTAAGCGTTTAAGCCATTTTAAGTCCTTCTCTTATTTCTCATCCTCTGGGTTTTTTTTAATATAAAAAAGGAAGAATTGTCTAATCTTCACGCTAGTGCATGGTTGCTACCTTGCTGTGTCTGAAGCTATTGCAAATAAACAGCTTAGGCAAATTAAGCTTGATCCTTAGAGTACGGTCCTGTGAAACAGCTCGGCTCATCACCAGCTGGGAGACCTGGGTGAACAGACTCAGCTTTGCATACCTACAGTAACGCTTATGAAAGCTAGACATGCTGAGGTGGGGGAGGGGGTTGGCTAAACTTGACTTAAGGCAGGGAAAAAATGGTGGCACCACCCGCAAATCCATGGGCAATTTCTGGACCAGCAGTGGCATCTGCTCTCCAGGCAGCAGCTCCTCCACCTGATTGAAATTAAGGTGTCATGGTTACAGTTTCAAGAAGGCAGCAAGAGGAAGAACCGTGGGGAATTAAATAACACCGTGAATTGGTTTAATTACAGTACCTGAAAGGATCTCGTGTTATTCAGTCTTGCTTTTCCTGTTTTTTTGTGGCACTGATTAGTTGCAGGGTTCTGCTATGCAGCTTGCAACTGCATATCGCTCAGATAACGCTATCTATAATTCTACGTAGCATACAATAATGCTTTAGAAAGTGTAGCATTTGGGGTATTAGTCAATATACTTCATGGGAAATTTTTTTCTAGAAAACACAGGAAGACAAATCATAAGCTGTGATCACCAGCACTGGAATTGTGAATGCTATATGTAGATAACAGAGGGATTTTTAGGTCTAAAAATGTAATTCAGAACCCTTACAAATAAAAAAAGGAAACTATTTGCTGGAAATGTAATGCCCTAAACCCATACTGTTAAATGGTAGTAAATGCACTGCTCTGCAGACCAACACTTAAAAAAAACCCCAAATGCATAGGATATCCTGATTGTTTAATGGTTTTATTATCTCTCCTAATGGAGAATATATGAAAAAATTAAGATTAAATACTGGCATATGTCTAAGATATACTTTGAGTTCTGAGGACATAGGACGAGGCGAAGAATAAAGTATAAATTACAGAACCTTTATCTCTGTAGCTTAATATGCCACATGTGCTTCTAAAAACCTTTACGAATTTTCAGTTTTATCAATGCTCATTAAACTACCAGGCTCTCTTTTTCTATATTCTCTTTCCCATCATTGCTGATTACCAAGGTATTGTGTAAACAGAAGCCTTCTCCTTTGTAACCAACATCCTTCTCCTGCCAGATTCATTCAATGATGCCACAATTCAGTGTTTGTGACATCACAATAGCTTCCATGGTGACTAATTGTGCTGTCAAACTCTGGTGTGTGACATCTCTGAATGAATCGGGCAGGGGGCTGATTAGGAAATCAAAAGCTTCTGTTTACACACAAATAACTTGGTAATTAACAATGATGGGAAAAGAGCAAGATACTTATCGGGCTGCATTTATATACATGGGGACCTGCCTGCTTTGGACCTCTGTTTCACACTGAAGCACAAAGCGGGCCCCCAGAGAAGCAGGGTGTGCAGGTTGGGGCTTCAGCAGCCACCAAACTTTATTCCACGGGGACTGCTCCAGGGCTGTCCTCTGTATGCCACGCAGTAGATCTGTGTGAAAAGTAAAGCAACCTTTGGAGGTATAAAGCAACCAGACAAAGAAAAAAAGAGTTTAAAGAATCAAAAAAGATATAATTATACAGATTTCACATACTTGAAAGGATGTGGAGAGAAAAGAGAATACATGAGTTCATTTAACGGGAGACAACTTTATCCGGTTTCTTGTGTTTGGGGTCCAAAGTATCCACTGTGACATAGTCAATAAAAATTAAATACTGACGTTAATGCTTCTACCAATTTTTGGTTGCAGTTTGAATTTTGTATTACTTGGCTGCTTATTTCTAGCATCTATGTAGCTTAAATTCTGTATTTCAGAGACTGTCAGATCAAGGTCTGCATCCTAGGTGAAGTTATCAGGTGTCTGATGTTCCATATTTTTTTCTCTAGATATAAGATCACTAGTATAAGTATGAAACAATGGTATGTGAAAAGATATATGATTTAAGAGTAGTGAGAATTCTGTGTTTCCAGAAGACATTATTTCTTACACAATACATCCTTGCTAACTTAATGCGGTAGGTGCAAATTTTGAAGCCCACCAAAAGAGAGGAGTTCCTTCATTTAGTTCACTATCTTTTTTTTTTTCCTTGATCTTCACTAATACTACTTTCCAAAAGAGCTCAGTTTGCAGAACCAGTTCATCATTTTACTATTGGACAGACTGAGGACAAGATGAAATTTTTGAAGCCAGCTGCATATTTATCATTGCAGTGGTCTTCTAGGTCATACTTTGTAAGGAACCCTCACCTGACTGTTTACTGTGCACGCATAGTCAAGTATATTCCAAATAACATTTGCGTGCTTGCAAATGGCTTCAGACAACTATTGGACTGCACAAATAATTTACGTTCTCACTGGAGGCAAAGGTGTGACAATTTGACCTCAGAAAGTCTTAGATTTGACATTTGAAAGTGGTCCCTGCTGCACTGTACCACTAGTATCTAAAGCGCTTTATCTAAAGCAGTCTGTGAAACTTGAATTGGCCCCATTATTTCATTTGCTACTAGAAGTACACCTAACCTGTTCATAAAATGTGGTATTCTCCTTATGTGCTACTTCGTGCTTAAGTATCATCAATTTAGGATGGGGATGGAGATCTCTGTATTGGACATTACCAGAAATAATAATGATGAAGACATGTCGTAATAGTATGTGTCTAGACACTGGAAGACTCCCTACCTACCTACCTACCTACCTACCTACCTAATTTTTCCAGCACCAGAATTGACAATACATCTTATTAAATATAGTTGAACAAGAAAAGTAGTAGGGCTCTGAAATATGTAAGGGTTAGAAGAAAGCCTTGCTGCAGTTTTGTACATAGATTTTTTTGTTTACATGTCTTAATATGAATGAATTAAAAGTGGAACTGTTAGACACAGCCCACACAGGGAGGGCTATTTCATATGGGGGTCTGCTTGTCATTTGTAGTGATCCTTTATATGGGAATTTTGTGCCATGCCTGTGAAGTTGTTCATGATGGAATCCAGCTCCTTCTCCCATCTTGCATCACTGCTGCAGTTTTGTAGAAGTTTTGATAATAATACAGAGCAATCTAGGGGGGGTGGTGGCAGGTAGGGGACTGGGAAAGCCTGTTCTTCTAGGAACTGTGTAGAGGAGACTGAATGGAGCCTATCCGATAAACTGAAAGGACGCATTTTCGGTCACTGCAGCAGCAATGCCACTTGAAGACAGACTGACCTATTGAACTTAGCAGGCTGACATCTGTGTGTCTAGTTTTGTAGCAGGAAGCTCAAAGCAGGGCTGAGGCTGAATTGCTAGTGTGTCAAGTGGTGGTTCATCCCATTTGTACTAACCGACTGCAAACTACTCAGCACTTTCCAGGTGTACAACTCCTAAAACGTAGTATCAAACTGACCAGGACTAGCTGCCTTTTTACATGTACCTGCTATGAAATGCTGTACCTTTTCTCCAAGATGGCTTTTACCATCAAAATGAAAATCTAAACATTAAATCAGCGGGAGTATTACCACAGAATCTGAAAAGGTTCTTGATTTAGTGACAGAATACATGTCGGTTGTCTAAGGCATCTAAGAAACAGGCACTGAGTATATTTCCAGAAACTAACGACTGAAATACAATACCAATTGGCAAATGGTCATCTATACTGCATTTCCTCAGAACAGAATGAACAATTTGTCCCTGCCCTTAGATGAGCCATTTTCTGTGCATTAGGAAAGCGAAGAGCACAACTTTGTGTGGTGACAGAAGTGGACAGTAACAGGACATGTGGTCTGTTGGGGTTCGTACCGTGATAAAGTTTCATACCAATGTAATTAAATGTTTTTTGGAGGAAATGTAATGTAAAAAACAGACCCTCCACCCTCACTGGCCCACAGTCCTCATCACAATGTGAAGGAGATTGGATTTATTAAGTAAAACCATGATAGTAACAACAGATCAGCAATAACTGAAACTTCATCTGTGAAGCCCCTAAATAATGTGTAGGTTTAGGTGATGAATGTTGAGGTGGTGCAGAACGTCCTTCCTTAACAGCCACCAGTAGAAGCATTGTCACACACATTAATCAAAGAATACCCCTTAACAGTAGTGTTACGGTTGCTGCACTGGAGCAGCCCACTATAGAAATTTTTTCGTGTTAACCCCTGGAAAACACAATCTGTAGCAAGGCTGGACATTGCAAATGCATGGTAAATGCTGAAGTCATCAATGAGCTGGTGATGACTGACAACCTAAATGCAGGTGAAAGAGACAATGGGGTCATTGACATAGGTTAAATTTTCAATCAAAGAACATACATTAATCTGCTAAGTTCAATAATTCAAGTAACATTCAAGAGGTTACTCTTTTTGAGATGCCGATGACTGCTTGCTTTCTATCCTGAAAATACCCCAAGAACTTGGGTGACACCCTGACATTTCTAACTGTAGGAATGCAATACGAAGTGGGGAAGAGACTCTCCAAACTTTTTTGGTTAGCAAGTCACAGGCATTTTGTTTAAAGCTTTGCAAAAGTTATGTTTTGTTTGACCTCATTTTTTAATTTTGTATTATGTAAGGGATGAAAGCACTGACTAGTTAAAACTTTTGAAAAATACTTAAATATTTTCGTGGAAACTTCTGAAGACTTGCCAAGATAATGAGTTCATTAAGTAGTGCACACTTAGCCAGTTGCCTTTTTTCGAGTTACTGCTTTCAGTGAATTGGATTTGTTAAGCTATCTGTTCATGCTTTGATGTGCCATTCTTTTGACCAGAGAAGTGGTGGTTATGGGGAGTTACCTTGTAACCAAATCTAGAGCAGAAAATTGCCCTGTCATGTGTACAAAACGTTTGTCTCTGTCAGTATTCCTGTAAAGTAGATCCTGTGACCTCTTTCATAATAAACCCCATTGTCTAGCATCTACAATAAAGGCCTGAAGTTCACCTTGAAATGAACTGGTTTTATAGAGTGTGATCAAATAGGACACTGTATTTCTGTGATAGTTCAAGACCTAACAGTGGCCTTTCTGTAACTTTTTTTCCCCTTAAACCTGTCCACCTTGCTAGTTTCACAGTGTACAACCGGCATGAAGATGTTTTTCTTTATCATTTAAGCTTCTGCGCACAAAAAAATATATTCCTTTTGAGAAAGTCTGTGCTTATGAAGCTCTGGTATAGGAAATCTTTGAAGAACACTGCCAGATAATGTTAAACTTTGTAATACTTCATAAAGTAAAGCATTGTTTCATGGCACTATGGTTTGAAAGCTAGAATGTGTTTTGCTGATTTCTTAAGAGGTAATGGAATTACACTAGCTTGTTGTACTCTTATTCTTAGTTGGTCTCTCTCCTTCTGCTGGTTGGCTGTGTGTTAACATCGTGTTCTTTTTCCACAGAGAGGTGCTTGGAAGATCATGAGCTCATAGTTCAAGTTGAATCCACAATGGGAAGTGAAAGTAAATTTTTGTTCAGGAAGAATTATGCAAAATACGAATTTTTTAAAAATCCCATGGTAAGTCTCATTACTTAGTTGTTTATACCACAGAGGGATGGATTGCAATAACATTGCTGGGCATTGTTATGTCTTTAACATCTATTATAAAAAAAATAGGCAACCAACTAACAGAATTCTTTCCGAAGAAATTTTAACCAATGTTTAAATTCCTTTTACTCTCCTCCCAGCCTAAAAACCTCAAGTGTTTTCAAGTTACCAAATATACTTGTTTCAAAATGTCTGTTGCTATATTGGAGAGTGACCATGACAGGGAAGTCTTGGTTGGTTAAAGAAAAACAATCAGAAGTGCAATTTACTCATCATCTTAAAAGTTACTTGATTTGAAGCAAATTGATCGCATAGCATGCAGTATCCAAACCTTTTCATTTCTGACAGTAAAACCAAAACCCCTCTGGGTGATCGCTAAAGCACTTACTACATACAAGGAATTTCCAGTTTATGTATATGGAACATTGTTTCACCTATGACTGTGTTTTACTAGTGCGCTCTGCCTTCCTTACTCATCATAGTAGCTTGCCCTCTGTATGTCCTCATGTATATCCATGTTTGAAATCTTGATAGTTGAAAAAAGGTAATCCAGAGGTGGTGAAGTAGGAACAGATTTTGGGTCAGTCAGGTGTTTGTGAGATGAGAAGAAAAAAGATACACAAGGTCACATGTAAACTCATTGCTGAAGTAACTTCAGATGATAAACTCATTCGTTTTTTCATAGATGCTAATGCACAGTTGCTGCATCCTCACACGTGTGCTTGCACGTACATTTGTCATCTGGTAATGCTTGTTTCAGAGTCTGTGCCTTGACTTACTGTGTGAAACATATCTGTGCATGGAGTGTTCATAATTTTTCACTTCTGTTGATCTTACCATCTGATAACCTATGAACATCTGAGTGTTGTATAGAAGTTTTGGTATCGTAGGAGCTAGCACATCGGTTTCATGTGGTCTATTTTAATTAATAACAGAGCATGGGAGTAAAACCCAGAATGCTTGGCATTCAGTCCCAGGCTCCTGCAATCACAGAATAAATCATTCTTTTGGTGTAAGAATGTGAAGGCTCCCTATCCGTTGCATTAGCTGTTGCCATATGGCACTGTTTCTACTCAAGAGAGGCTTGTAAATGTTAGCTTTCATATCTCATTGTGCAACTTACCTGACAGAAGGGTGATTCCTCTTCAGTCCTTCTCTTTATGCCCTAAAGACTGAAATTTATACTGCCCGGAGAGTGACAAATGTTCTGAACTGGAAGGGTTTTTGTTGTGATTCATCTTGTTATAATCAGTCATTCTTTTACTTCAGTCATTTCTGCATGTCTCCATGCTTCAAATAATGTTTAAAAATTTCAGGAATGACTTCATATCATTGCTGTGTATAGTAAATTCACTGTATCAAATTATATAAGCATTTTAAAACATGGCAACTGAGAGGGGAAGTGGAAGATTAAGTCTGAAGTGAAGTCATTGATGCACTAAGCAAGGAATCACTGCATATTCAACCTGCAGAACCACTCATCCTGTCCTTTCCAAGAAAGTAGAGGCTGTTAGCGATCCCCAAAAGCCCTCAGTAGTAGAGGAAATTATGGGAAAACGCACTTATGAAATGCTGCATATTAAATATTTTAAAAACCCACAATCTGTCTGCATGGGCATCTGGTGAGCAGAAGGAAGCAAAGAACTGCACTTGAAAGCCCTCGTATTACTTTCTGTGTCAGGGGATCTCCAAATTGATTTAATAGTGATAGTTCCAAAAAATGAATGACTGGAAGAAAATTTCACTAGTTTTGTGTCAGTGTTCACATATAAAATGACTCTCAATTGTCTTCTCTTTTTTTGTCCAGAATTTCTTTCCAGAGCAAATGGTTGCTTGGTGCCAGCAAACAAATGGCAGTATCCCACAGTCACAACTTTTGCAGGTACTGTAAATTATCTGTATGGACAAAAAAAGTTTTGTACCTGGAGGGGGGAGGTTGAGAGGAAGGAAGGGAGAATTCAAGGATCTGGAAAGAGTTGGTCAGAGAAAGACCAGTGTAAGGAGTTGGCATATGGTGCTAATGTTGAAAATGTCTGACAAAGATCTTACCCCGTGGCATTGAGGTGTAATTTGTAAACACAAAGTATTCATAGCTGTGTTCACACATACTTGTTCCATTAATACTCAACTTACACTGTGGGTATCTGGTTTGGCCACCTAATATTGCTCCAAAAACAGTCTCGGCAGATATATTTCTAGGAAAACAAACACCCCTTTTATAAAAAGCAGAAGAAAAGTACTCTTCTATACTCTACCTCATAGCACAGGAGAACGTGTAAAAATGTGTGTGGATATTAGAAGATGGGTTTGAGATGAAGAGAGGTTTTGCTTTTACTTTTTATGTCCCATGTTTGTGCCTAGCAAGAATTAACAATAAGGACCAACTTTCCCATGGTTCATCCAACTAGCTGCTTTTTTTGTATAGAAAAATAATGCCCTAAGAAGTAAGTGCAAGTAGAAATTTGTATATAGTATTTGCAAGGTAATCCCATTTAAAGCCTCCCAGATTAAATTACACGGGTGTGTACCTTATGCATATGTGTTGGTAGAGTTGTGTAATCTGCGTGGTAGTGGCACGTGCGCTGCATTTATACTGAAGTCCTGATGTTGCTATAGAGCTTCTCGCTTGCTCGTGAAGGAACCATGGTGGTGGCACAGTTGGTTGGCCTTCAAGGATGGTGCTGAAGGGTGGGTTACCTCTCTGATCAGTAACTGATTCACTTAAATCTCTCAATTTTAGTGCTGCAATCTAAACCCCATAGTCTAAATCTTTTCATTTCAGTTGTTTCCTCAAGCTAGGGTCATTTAACTCAGGACATTTAACTCAAAACACCGTTTATTCAAAGAATGCCGTGTTAAGAATATAAGATCATGGTGCCTGGAAGACAGTGTCACGAGTACCAGGCAAATTATAAAGCAAATATATAAGCAAATTATAAGGCACAAATATATGAAGAACGTATACATACAAATAACTGATTTTACCTTGACTTCTGTCATTTTGCATGTTTGCAAATAGGAACTGACTCTCTGTTTAAATACAAGTTTCCACTGACTTTTGAAACAGTGCGCTCATTTTGTCCTGTAACCAGGTCAAAGTCCATTAAATTCTGGTACCATGTTCACTGAGAAGAATTTAAAGCATTAGCATCCGCTCTCAGCTGGAAAACAAACAAACAAACAAAAAATCAATCCAATTTACAGAATTAAAAATGAAAATCACAAGCAATGAGATCATAATTGGGAACCAAAACTGTCATGGGCTGGTATCGCTACAGACTGGCAGGAAGAGAGGTGTTCACATCTTGGACCCTTTTTCCTGTAGTGTAAGTAAAGAATTGAGTTTGCTTGTTAATACAAGCAGCAGGACTTCCTAAAAGAGCAAGATGTTCTTGAAGATGGAAAAGTTTTGATCCTAGAGTAATTCGAATGGTAGCAGAAGGAAAACCTTACAACCTCTTGAAATACAAGAGTTTTCTTCTGGGAAGGCTAACTTAGGTGAGGTCCTGGAGAAGCAAAAGTCATGAGCGTTAACAACATGAGAGGGGAGGAAAAGAGGATGAGTATATTCTTTCTGTTTCATTGTTTAACCATAAAAGAATGATATTCCTTAAAGTATTTATACTAAATACTCCTTTTCTTTAAAAAAACCACACACAACAGTTTTTCAGAATTTCAGTGGCAGTTGAATTTTATTGAAAGTAAGCTTCCTGCAGCCTAGTAGTCATTAAGCATGTTGCATCTGAGGCCACCTTAAACACTGAGCAATTCCACTGTATTTAATTACACATAGAACAGGGAAGAATATTAAATATCATCTCATGATATCATATCCTGTATTAAGAGCTAGTATTTTTAGTCTTAAGAATAGCATTCAAACCAGCAGGATCTGTTTTCCCTAGTCTCAGCCTGGCTCAGATACACAAAAAAGCCTGCATCTTAGTTTACTTTTCTTTTATCTGACTGAACAGAGAGAACATATTCTTCTCTTTGTTTTTCCCTTTCACAGCTGAGAAGTGGATTCGTAGTACAAATAGCAGGAAAATTGACTGTTCTTTTCCATGCTGTTAGGTGAGATGAGAAGGAGGACTGGGAAAAAATAGCTTTTAATTCTGACACAGGGCACTGATTTTTGGTTTTGTTTCCTGTGGGCATTGTCCACCAAATAACACCAAAACACAACTTTGAAAACTTGCAGAGGCATCTAGCCAAACAGGTTTATGCATTTTTCTTATACTGTTGAATTTATGAATTTGGTATTTAACTTACTGAACAAGCCCTCTATCATTTAAACATCTGGCCCATTGTAATAAGGGAGCAATCCATCAATTCTCCTACCACAGTTAATGTGTCCTTCCTGTGATATATCACAAATCAAATTATTCTGTATGTGGTCCTCCTACTTATGTCAAGAACTTAAATGCTTCTGAATCTTGAAGTCTGGTATAATTGCTGGCACTTATTTGACTGCTCTACATTTCATTTTCAGTTAAATATTCTGTTGTCTGCCATAGCTCTTGTCTTGAGACAACTTTAATGCCAGAAATCCTGAAATAGGCCCTTCCCTTTCAAAAACTTTATGTGAAAGATGGAGATTTTGGCCAATATTTCCAAGTTAGAAAATTTGCCAAAATTGCTGAGGGATGGTATTATTTTAAGAATTAATAGGCTTAGTTCCTCTCCCTTCAGGCCAAGTGCAAGAAGAATGGGGATAGAGAGAAATGCTTAGCTTTTTGGAGATATAAGTATTGACACTGAGAATAGGAAGATGTCAGTGGTGGGAGGAGATAGCTAGGTAGATGCAATAGGAGGAGCAGGAATTTCCATTTCATAAATCTGATTAAACATCTAGGTCAGTTTAAGCCTAGTATGAAACTGCACCTCAAATCAGCAAAGTGATTTGCTGTTTACATCTCTGGTCTGCAAATACAGTGACAATTTTATAATCCATTTGTAGGATACAATCTTCATTTACATTTTCCTCTCCAACAGAACTTTTTAAACTCCAGTAGCTGCCCTGAAATTCAAGGTTTCTTGCATGTGAAAGAGCTGGGTAGGAAATCATGGAAGAAACTGTATGTGTGTTTGAGGAGATCAGGACTTTATTGTTCTACAAAAGGAACTTCAAAGGTAAGATTAAAAAAGAAGTTGCACAGTACTAGCATGTGAAAATATTTTCTGCTTTTACAGTGGGCAGTTTTTTGCTGGTTTTTAAAAATCTCCACACAGTGTTTCCTGTTTTTATGCCATAGAAAAGGATAAGTAAGCCATGATCAAAAGACAGTCAAGCCCTGGGCTCTCAATCCATGAACATAGCCATATATAGTTTCATTACAAAATAAAACCAAACTAGCCAGGCAACATCATTGTGGCTGCTGAAGTTGTGCTAACCTTCAGATTCCTCTGGAGCAATGTCATGGGCCATGCCGTTTTTCATGTGATATGTTTGCATAAGTGTAGTATTTTGTAAGCTTCCTGTATCAAGCACCTTCTGCCCGGTAGGCTGATATTCAAGAGGTGACAGCGCCGTGTCCACTTGAAGCTGCCGTGGAGAGGAACAGTGTTCGTACACTGCCCTCTGTTGGAGGCCGGGCTGGAGAGACTGCAAAGCTTGCCCAAGATCTTCCAAAACCTTACATTTACCTGTAATAAAACACATTATTTCCCCAGGAGCCAAGACATTTGCAATTGTTGGCTGACCTGGAAGACAGCAATATCTTCTCGTTGATAGCAGGCAAGAAGTTGTACAGTGCACCTGCAGAGTATGGATTTTGTATAAAGGTAAATCTCATTGAGTTCTTCCAAAGTTCCGGATGGTAGCTCAGAGTCACCCCAACCCGCAGCTAAATGGGATTTGTGTCTAAAACTCTGCAAGCCTTCTCTGTCATGAGGACTTGATCTTTAACATCTTTCATTTGGCAGGCATGTCCTGTGAGTCTTGTCATCATTTTATGAGACATTTTTAACATTTTATCTGGTGCTCCTTTGGTTTGGGGAATTTCTGTGCAAGAGCAGCTCGGTGCTGAAGCATGGTGTGCCTGCGAGGTGGCCTTGATTCACCTCACAGATGAAAACTTTTTCCAAGTACTCTAATTGAATAGAAAAGTTTCTGTGGACAATGAGCACCAAAATTATACAGCAACAAAGGATCAGGCTCTGATGGGTAGTAATTTTATCATTCTTATGGGCAAGAGGTTTGCCTTTATTTATAAAGCGGAAGATTGTCTTGGAAAAATGAAAATCGGAATAAGCAGTTGCCCTTGAAAATTTTTGAAACTGTTGTGCTGATAGGTTGGTTTGGAAAGTATTTCTAAACTTTGAAAAGTGTAATTTTCTGAGAAGAAAATAAGGCTGGAAGCTGGTTTTATTGACAGCAGTGAAGTAGTCTCCTCCCTATCAGCCATTTCAGAGCTAGACAATAAGGGTTTGCATCAAAGAGACTGGCAGCAGGACCGATCCTCAGCCAGTTATGGAAACTTTCATCCTTCATCTCGAATGGGGGCTTATAAAATTTCTCACAGATTTGTTAAAAAAAACCAAACCCAAACAAACAAAAAACCAAAACAAAAAACCCCCACACACACAAAAAAAAAACCAAACAAAAAAAAAACAAACCCACAACCAAAACCCAACAAAAAACCCCACCCTAACAACCAAAACCAACAAAACTAAATACCCTGGTTTGGTTTTAGCATGGCCTTAGTACCTTGTTCCTATAAACTGCCAGAACTGCAGGTTATTTCAAAGCATAGCATCACAGGATGTCCTGAGTTGGAAGGGACCCTCAAGGAGTCTAACTCCTGAAAGTCAGAAGGCACCGACATTTATCTTGCTAGACCCACTTGAGAAAGTGATTTCTTTCAAAGCATGCTCAGCCTTTCCTGAGCTTTAATTCAGAGTGGTGTGAGCTTTTTCTGGCTAGTTCCTAGGACTAATAGTGCACCTGACTTTACTCTGCAGTAAACTTAGTTGTGCTGTTGGTTTTCTATTGAATGTAGCTGACTTCCCTCTAATACTTTAAAGCCCAACAGAGTGAGAAATGAAACTAAGGAACTGCGGTTGTTGTGTGCTGAAGATGAGCAAAGCAGGACGTGCTGGATGACTGCCTTTCGACTCCTTAAGGTATCTAACAATCTTCTACTTGTGCAAGGCTACAGCTAGAGTTAAGTTGCATTTGTTACTTTGTTCATGAGAAATTACCTACGTGTTACTAAATATCATCTACTCCAAAACAATACGAATAAGAGTAAAATGCCAGGCAGACCTGTCCCACCTAAGATTTTAAGCACAGGACTGAGCTCTGTTCCTTCCACATATGAATGAAGTATAATTTTAGTTTTGGATCCAAATTTGAGATATGTGAATGAACTAAAATACCTTAACAAGGTATTTGCAAGTTATCATAAAGCTAAAGAAAATGTTTTGATAATGGTAAGTGGTTCTCCTAACTAGAAAAAAGTGCCTTTCACAATTTTTGTTTTAGTTTTCTGAAGGTTCTATTAAAAGAAGTAACAAAAATAAGTAATTCTGTCTCCAGGTGAGAGTAATTTATAACTGAGAGCAAACAATGAAATTTCTTGATAATAGGGTAGGAGGCTTCACTAGGGTTTTTTTGAAACAAAATCAGGATGGAGGGAACTGAGAAGAAAGTTGACCATTTTGTGCCCTTTGAAGCAGAGAACTTCCTGGTCTTCATAGGAAAATGTGCATAAGTTCTGATTTGGTTTTAAGTCTTTCCCTGAATATGCTGTCTTGAAAAATGCTGTGTTCTTCTCTATACCTTACTACATCCTACATACAGAGAAAAAGGTTTTGCTTTTAAGGAACACTATAAGATGATAAAGGGTGTACAATCAGCAAAAATTAAGGCCGTGCCTCAAGGCTGTGTCTGTAACTCTTCTTTTTATTCACCTTTAGTTTTCCATAGTCCTATATTACCCTGTTCACAAACTGTATAAACCATTTCAGTTAGAACATTCAGTAAGCAATGTTGCTATACTTCAGCACTGTGCCTCTAGGGAATGCACTGAGTAGGTGTTTTCCTACCATCCTAGCTACTAGTGTTGCTAAAATTTATCATGCTCAACAAGGAGCATGACTGGAATTCAATCACCTTATTTTTATAAGGATGTGAAAAGTACCAAGTATTATTTCTTGCTGAAATTTATTGAAAGAGAACTAGAAAGGTTCTTATTTTTTATCATTTCGAAAACTGAGTTTGAATGCCTTATGCAGAATATTTTTAAGTTTACATTACTAGAGGATAAAAAGAAGGCAGTTAATATGTGTGTTCCAACTTCGACTGAAAGCTTGTGTTCTACAAGGAAAATAGAGTGATACCTCTGGTGATAGCTGAGAGTTGCAGAAATTCCCTGTGTATTTCACTCAGGCTTCTATTTTTTAAATAAAACTTGTGCATATTAACTGCTTGATTGCCACCTGCCAATTGTGCTATTGCTCAATGCAAATTGCTTTGGGACAGCTTCTGATCGGGAAAATAATAACTGGTGGCACCTTGCTCCAGTGTAAGTGGTATTATGAAATCACTGCAGTTTTTTTTCCTAGGGTATATATTTGAATAATAGTGTCCTTGCATTTCTTTTTGCAGTATGGAATGCTACTGTATCAGAATTACAGAATTCCCCAGCAGCGAAAAGCCATGCTTCCACACTTTTCCACTCCAGTAGTAAGTAATGAACTTACCTCATTGACATACGATGTTGGAAAAGATGCATTTGCTTTTGCATTTTAAAAGTGGAAAATGTTACACTAAGAAATGTAAATTCAGCATTGTGTAGCAAATCAATGTAAAGTTCATGTTTTGCATGAGTACAGTTTCCGTGGTTGGCTCTCCATTATCTCAGGCTTACATGATCCACATGATTGAAAAATCTTGGCTACGTCATGCTCTTGGAGACGTATGATACAGAGACATCTGGCTGTCTCTGCAGAAGCCAGCTTAGGTCTGGCAAAACTAACACGTAAATTTCTTAAAATAGGCTGGGCCAAGAGCTGACTGTTAACTATCTAAAAGTGAAGATCCTATATTTGGATCCCAACTGGCCCTGAAAATGACTGGAATATAGTAATAGGGCAAGTGGGCAACTTGAGCAATACAGATTTTATTCTCAGTCTTTGAATCCTCTCCCTCCCCTATGGCCTAAAAACAAAAGCCACCTATTTTTGTGTGAGTGAATCTTTTGAAAGGGGAAAAAAATGAGATGTATTTTTTGTGACGTTGAAGGAGAACCTTGGACAATCTTCTGAAACCAAAACATTTTGAAATGAAACTCTCAAGCTGGATTTTTCTTTTCCTGTTTTTTGAAACAAGTGAAAATTCCTTTTCAGAGAAGTGTATCTGAAAACTCACTAGTAGCAATGGATTTTTCGGGGCAAATAGGAAGAGTTATTGAAAATCCTGCTGAAGCACAGAGTGCTGCCTTGGAAGAAGGACATGCTTGGAGGGTAGCTATCTTCTCTTCTTTTCTATTTTTGCAATCACTAAGTGTCTGTTGAGAGCCAAAACACAGAGTGTGCTATGATGTTAGTGCAGTGCTGGTCACAGTATAGCTTAGCTCCGACCTGAAGCAATCACACTGCAAGCATGCAGATCTGAAAGTCAATATCCATCTTTAGCAAAACTGTCACATTCACAACAACCTTCTACCACTGCTTCTCTGTCCCCCTAGTGTCCAGAGGAAAGTTGAGGGGGAAAGCAGACCCACCAGAACTTTACTGCCAGTTTGCAAAACCAGTCTCTGAGGAGGAATATGTCAAATTAAATGCTTCCCCACATGGAAGAGGCTGGGGCTCTGACTAATGGCTTGCTCCCAGTAAGTTTAATTGCAGAATATACAAGAGGCAGGACCTCTTGCAATGAAAACTGATGTAACTTGTTTATAGTGTCTTGTGGACAGACAGCTGCAGTACAAGTTTTCCCACATGCTCGTCTTTTAGGGAAAAGAAGTCATTACTGAAGCATTAGCTGGTGCTTTATGTACGGGAGGGAAACACTGCTTGATTTACTGAGTGCCTGGTGTTTTGCCTGAGCAGAGACATATCAGACTTTTCTTTTTTTTTTTCTGTCATTTTTTTCCTTTTTCTTTTTTTTTTAAATTTTTTTAGATACTGAGCTTTCATCATTAACATCTGGCTTGTGTTTTAAGCCAACTGAAATGAGCTGCTGCTTGTAGATTAGCCCCCTTCAAAGTTGCATTTCTTTTTCTCGTCCTTGCATTAAATTTACCCAGCCCCCAGTTTCCTGTAAATTAAATCTGTATTGCATGTGCACTAATTCTCTTCTGTTGAAGCATTAGTGTGGATTTAACGGTAATTCATTTTCTCTGTAGAAACGTAGCACAAGAATGAACATCTTGGGTAGCCAAAGTCCACTCCATCCTTCCACACTGAGTACAGGTAAATTCTGCTGGTTTGTAAGCATAGTGTCAAGACCTCTATGGGTAAAGAAAAGCTGTATTTCATATAGAATGCAGTCATGTAGTACTGATGTCATATACACTTGCGTATGTTTATCCGTAGCTTCTGGGTCATTAACATACTTACCCATACAGACATAGTAGAAGGACCTTGTTTTCCTTTGATGGCACACTCAAGCTTTTCTTCAGAACTAGTCTTTCGAAACTCAGATTTTAAAAAAATAGACACTCCATAAATGTTCCCATTTAAAACAATCCAGAAATTAATTCTCCGTTTCAGACAAGGAAAGTCAATGAATGATCTGTTAATCTTCAAGGAATAAAAATGGGAGTTTTCAAAATTGAATTCATTCTATGATAACTGACTAATGTAAAATATGTATGCCTGTAATGCAAGTCCTGAACATCTGAGATTGTAAGTTTATTAAAATAATAGGAAATTTCTTATTAGTATCATGAACTTCTTAAAGGAAACACAGCTATTCTGTGTTGCTACTCTGTGTTTCTACTCTGTTGAACAGAATTTAAAAATGCCATTTGAAAAAATAAACAATAAACATAAAATAATTGGGGAAAACTCCTCTCTTGAAAGCAAAAGCTGAAGTGTTTTTCTGTATTTGAGAGTTAAAGAGACTTGGTTCTAACTCATTAGCTCATACATTGTGTTCTAAGAATTGTTAGTCCCAACATTTTCAAGAAGCTATGAAAAGGCAATATAAGAGATTTCTCTTGTTAACTTCATTGTACATCTGCAAATCAGAAAATACATGAAATAATGCCTCTCTACTTGGTATATTAAGTAGATGCATTTTTGATATTGATTTTTTTAATATAGATTGATAGAAGATACTTTATATCTGTACAAAAACTATACCCACTTTTAAAATGTTTAAATAATTAGTGCGTGGAAAAAAATGTTGCACATGTAACTGTTTTTAACAATATTCTCTTTCCCTCTTTTCCCTCTTGCGTCCAGTTATTCATAGGACACAGCACTGGTTTCACGGCAGAATCTCTAGAGAAGAATCTCACAGGATTATTAAGCAACAAGGGCTTGTAGATGGGTAGGTATTGTTGTTGTTTAGTATTTATGGTCTGATGGTGAGCTTTATAGACAAGAGCACAACCTCTGCTGGTAATGGTTTACAGGTTTCTGAGCACTTCTGAGTAACCCAATTCTCAAATAGTCCCATTATAACCTGCCTGGCTTTCAAAAAGTCGGAGTGCATGTTTGTAGGAGTGGATCCTAACTCTTAATTTGAAAAATAAGATCTTAGAAATACACTTAAACTTCTTTCTTTTTTTCCCAAGAGGCAATCAAGTTTTAGAGACTGTTGGAATTTGAAAATAGTTAATTCTTGTAATCTGCATTGAGGATATATATTTTAGACAAAGTTGTACCTAACCATTTGCCACAAATTTATAATCAGTCATTTGTGCTCTTTTGCATGAATCAGAGCAGTTAATGGTGATTTCTCACTATTTGTTTCTGTTCTAGAGCAAAGAAGTGAAAATAACTGAAGTGCTCTCTAAAATGTCTTTAGTTGAGATTTAAATATCTTCTGTATCATTTCCTTCATTTGTAAGGAGTTGTGGTTATTGAAGGGAAGTTGCTTGAACTGCATTCAGCAGTTCTTAATTTGTAGGATGGGAAAAGCATGATTGCCTTCATTTCACTAACCTCGCTGCAGTCAGGGTTAAGGTAGAAACGTCCATGTTGGCTTCTCAGAAGACAGTGGAGTTCAAACCTTTCTTTGGTTTTTCTGACTTTCTGATTCAGAACACTAATCTTTGTGAAGAATAATATACATTAGAAAAATAGCAGTTGGTAGTGATGTACATATTCATCAAGCAGTGTTTATTTGTTGTTTTGGGGTCTTGGCTGGGCTAAAGCTATTGGGTTTTAGCTTCACAGATCAAACAGAGAAGAGAGGCTGAGAAAGCAAAGGAGCACTGCTGACTTGTAGGGTTTCTGGTTCTCTCACACTACAGATCTTTGTAATTTTGGGCTCATTTTGACTTGTTGCCTTAGGAATCTGGTGGCCTGTCCTTCATGAGGTTTTCAGGAATGTGTTGTGTTAATGGCTTTGAGGTGGTGTTAAATTTGTGCCTAGTCCGGTTACTCACCATGGATGGTGAAGACTGTTTATTTTGGCTGTAGCAAGGTCAATCAGCAGTGACAAAAGAACCATGTTACCTATGTGCTCCAAGATCTAAGGATTGTGATTTTTGGACGGAAAAATCTTGCCTGTGTTTTTCCTGCTGTGTGCTCTTGAACAAAAGAAGATAAAAAGTTAACAGTCTTCTAATGGCTCATGGAAGAGGTTCACAAGCTATTGTTGAGGATGCATCTATCTTTATAGTCATTTTTTGTGTGGGAGCCAGTTGTTTGCCAGAGGTTGAGTAAACAGTTGCAGTTTCAGTTGTGCAGAGCTTTGCTTTGTGCCACCAGCTTATGATAACATGCATTATCTGAAACAGCTACGTGAAAGATAATTTAGAGATACCTGCATGAATTGCAGTAACCACAGGGCAGGTAAGACCTTTCTCCCTGACATGGATCCTAATGTATAAGGGCCTTTGTCCCTTTGCCACACATCTGGTCTTCCTAGGACTAAAAAGCAATGTCAGATACCATTCATGGTTTCTCATGGTTGCAAGACATGCCTGTCTGTGACTACTGAACTGACAGTGGTTATGATGGTGCATTTTTGTGGTATTGACATTTCTCAATCAATTCTGAGGAGCTGAAGTAAATTCTTTTGGATTCCTAAGACTACAAGCAGTTCTTGCAACCCAGCCTTGGAAAAGTGTGTTCCTGGCTTAGTGATTAGCAATTAAGAGGGCTTGAGGCCTGCCCCCATACTGTGTTTGGCCATCTCACAAATCCACTAGTGATTAGTGCTGTAAGCCTTGTGCCAAAGGTATATTCTTGTTTCCTCTGGCATGGAGAAGATCCTTGGTTCATAAAGGTCAAGGAAAGAAAATGTGGGGCTTTTTAGCCAGATTTTTTTCTCCTCTTCCTATTATGTATTTATCCATTTGAGTTAGGACTTCAATTTTGTGAGTCAACTTAAAAGTCACAGTTAGGTAGTGTATGGTGTTGCTGCTGTACTGCTAAAGTACTTTTTTTCCCAGTGATGCTGAGGGAAGAATACTGTGACTGTTCTAGAGGAAAAATCTGTGTGTGTTTCCCCCTCTTGATAATGGGGAAGCTACTTAACTGATAAGTAATTTTAAGAAAGTACTGAGCTATTTCTGTGCAATTGCAGCTATTTAACCTAAACGTAATTTTGCTGACACTGGATTTCTGTGGACTGATGCAAGATACCGGAGAGTGAGAACAGATTCGCACATATTACTTTCCAATCTACAGAAATTCAGACTTGCTCAGGAGTTAAATGATAATATTTTTTTCATGAGAGTACATATGGAAAGCTGAATTAGAGAGAACCTTAAAAAAGTGTCATATGTACATTCTTAGGGGAAGAACTACTGTCATGTGTGTTTCACTTCTTGTTTCTTCATCTATTATTGTTGCATAGCCACGGTATAAAAATTGAAAGCAAATTGCCAGTGATGGAATCGCCTGTTAATGCAACTAAAGAAGAGTTAGGCAGTGGCACAAAATTACTTAGTAGTTCTGATTATTTATGAAGAAATAGATTGCAGTATTCAATTTGCTCTTAAAAACGTTCTCTCCTAGATTATTTCTTCTCCGGGACAGCCAAAGCAATCCAAAGGCATTTGTACTGACGCTGTGCCATCATCAAAAAATAAAGCATTTTCAAATCTTGCCAGTAAGTAGATTATTTTTGATACTGATAACAGAAAACGAAATTTTAAATCATGAAGCTTCTACTCAAACATCTGAGAAGACCTCTTATTAATTACTGATGTAATTAACAGGGATGTTTCTATTGGCAAGTATTTTTTACAATTGTGAAATGTCCGATTATATTTATTTATTAACATTGCTTGGAAAACTAGTGCAAGCCACTACATTACACAAGTCTGTGTAATGCACAGAACTTGTTCTATGTGACTGACAGCAGCAACAGCAGCTGTTGTCTGCCTGTCACTTAGGCAAACATAAAGTAACTTAGAGAAACTTTAAAAAGTTTTATTCTAGAGGTTATCCAATAATGTTGAATTTCACATAATGTTAGACTGAGATGTTGGGAAACAATTTGATTTTTATCTTGATCAAAAAAGCACCAAAAATTTAAGATCATGTAAACCTTTGTATTGGTCCTCTTCCCTTGTTTAGCCTGCCAGTTTTACAAACAGCTAACAAATACTTTTGGGGTATTTTCATTTTATATAATGAAGTCCAGTGCTGTCTCTACAACTTTCAATGACTCTGCCCACGAGCTTTCAGTTTCATAAACAAAATATTACAAGTTGAGTTAACATGTGTTTTTTCTAGTGCTGTGCATGATTTCATGAAGAACTCTGGGCACTAGGTTGTTTTGGGCAGTGCCCATCTTTTATGTTATGTCACACACTGGTGGTACTCTGTTTTGCCACACGTGCATCTCTTCATGTGCAGTCTAACTTAAAAAGGATGTTTTGTTTCCCTAGTGTGAAGATGATGGACAGATATTTTTCAGCCTGGATGATGGGAACACCAAATTCAGTGATCTAATCCAGCTTGTTGAATTCTATCAACTAAACAAAGGAGTCTTGCCCTGCAAACTCAAACACCACTGTATCCGAGTGGCCTTATGACCTCAAATCTGACTCTCACTGAAGACTGGATTTGCTAGAAGAGTAATTGTAAGAGAACGTTGACACTGGGGAATTGGCAGATTTGTAAGTTGGTAAAAAAAATAAATATTATGCACCTTGGGACTCTGAAAGGGATGGATTCGACAGGTGCCAACAGACCAAGATTGCTGGTTTGTCTAACACCTAAGAGTAATTGCTGCTGAGTGTCCCAGCATCCCAAAAATGGGGGGAGGGTCTGTAAAACAATGAGTAAATTTGAAACAAAACTGGAAACTATCTTGGCTGGGCCACTTAACAGGAACAAGTGTGAAGAGAAATCTTTGAAAAGAACTCTTGCCCTGGAATAATCTTGACAATTGAGACTAGTGTGTTTACTTTTTGTATTGATCACTTTTTTTGCACTCCTACTTTGTTTCGGATATTGTATGCAGCCTATATTAGGAGCTGATGTGGCTTTTAAAATTCATGCAGGAGTTGGGTATTAATCTGCACCCTAAAATGTATGGAATGCTTCAGCCTAAAAGGATCTAGAAGAAAATCAAGAAGTGTGTGTGTGTGCGTGCGCGTGTCTCAATACTTCTCTGGAGACCTGAGGTTCAATGATCTGCAGATGTCTTTGAAGAAGCAATGAGGATACAATTCTAAAAGAACATACCACCAATATACATACTCTTAAAACTGCTGACCTGTAGCATTATGGCTGTAGTGTGTTGATGGCATATTAGTGGCATCCAGTCATGCAAAGACTGTATTAGATTCTATGCACAAATTTTTATTATTGGAGTGGTGGTTTGTTTTTTACAGCCTTTTGACTGTTTTCCTGAGGAAACTTACTGTTACTAAATAGAATAGGACTGAATGACTACACTTGTATTTGAAACCACCATTTTTTGTGAGAAGAGTCTTCTGCGGGTAGTCTTAGTATGACAAAATAATAAAAAAAAAAAATTAAAAACCAGTGTTTTTAGCTTTATAGCTCCTTGAATTTTCAGACTGTTTCAAAGAGCTCTTTCCATATAGTAAAGCTACGGTGACACAAAGCTCTCATGGGGATAGGGCATAAGAAGAACTGCACCCCTTCTGCTTTTTGTAGGGCCATGGAAGTTTACATGGTGAGAAAGAACATACTGGGAATAGAAACAGATTTGATTGTGAACTAGCTGCTGGCAATGTCATCCATCGAGATAACTGGTGATCCCTGTGTCATATATGCTACCAAATGGCAGACGGGCATGTATCTTGTTCTGGTGCTGGTTTGTCATCAGAACGACTTTATTGTTAATGTTTAAATGAATTATTTAGTGTTTACACAATAACTCTTTCTGATGATAAATCGGTATTAAAGTTGGACAAGTCCCACCTTGATCCTCCAGTTGCAGATAAACCATTCTTTCAGCAACATGGTTGGTGCAGGAACTGTTATAAGTGAAACAACTTCCAGTGCTTTGTGCCATTAGCCGCAGTGAGGAGTATTCCACCCTGGGAACTTGTGGAGCATAGTGCAGAACAGAGCATTCTTAGGATGGTAAATGATTTACACGGGCTACTTCGTCTTTAGTATTTGCCACTGGGTTTGAAATCCTAGCCATCTGAAAGGATAAAGAAGGAAATCCAATCCTACACGTTTAGGTCTTCATGTAGTGTTAAGAATAGCTTAAGACAAACCATAACCTGCCTGAGTCATCCATATCAGCTTAAACTATGTCAATGGTATAGAAACACTGTATTTTAGTTTACAGAACACATTTAGTATTTTTTTCCATTCAACGTTTAGATACTAAAAATTAAGAAACTTGATTTTGTTTTTAGTAGAAGCCTTTTTTGTTTTGTTTTGTTTTTTTTTTAATTGTACATAGTGAAATGAGTGTTCCTGCTTTCTAGACAATGTATTTTAAAACCTTGAAATTAAGCTAACTTAAGTCTGACTTCACTTTGCATGCTTCTATTTGGCCCCTATTAGGAGAAAAAAGATACTTGTATCAACTACATTACCAGTTTAGTAAGACCATTTATGCTGTAGTTTTAAGTTTTTCTGTTTACATAGCTTAGTGACAACCATGCATTTTTCCCAGTAGGCGGATAGTATTTGCAGTGTTTCATATTTATGAAAAAAAAACCTTGCATCTTATTTAAATTGAGAATAAAAGTTTGACTATGAACCATGATTTTTGTATGTAGATGGTTGACTTAGTATTTTGTACTCTTCCCAGCTAAAGTGAGCTGTTTTGAGAAAGTGACCACCTTCAAAGTGGCAACAATCTTACTTAAGCAGATCACTGCTTTGTCTTCTTTCTGCTGGAAAACAGTCAATGCCACCTTAGTTTTCCAACAGATTCAGCTGGCTGCCAGCTCAGAATACCAAGGACTGAAGGACATTTGACTCTTATTTTTGTATTTAAATGACATGAATGTAAAGGGGATGCTCAGGGTTGTTTTGGAGCCTGTTGAATTTTTATCTTTTTGCCTGTGATTTTATTTTCTAAATAAATACTTCATGTAGCAATCTTGAATATGTTGAGAAGGAAAATGCCAAACCATTTTGGTAATGAGGTTACTAGTTAAGTTATGTTACAATAGGTGTTAAAGTACAAAAAAACTTTTTATTTGTTAATTAATCTTGAAGAAACACGTGCCTCAGTTTAGATGTTTTGTCTTATCTTTTCTGCACTAAATACCTGACAGTTTGACCAATCAATGCACCTTTCCAGTGGCAAGACTTGCTTATCGTAAATTATATTGTCACAATGCAAGATTTAGTGACTGTAAAATGGAATAAAGTTTAAAGTTTCAGGGAATGCAAAAGGTATTAACTTAAGAGACAAAACCTTTATTCAATATGCTTTGCTTCATACTGTAAATAGCTTTTTGGCTTGTGAACCTAATTGTAATCTTTCAGGTATTTTTGTACAAATAAGGGACTGATATTCTGTTTCTTGTAATTAGAAATAAACGTTAATACAATACTATTCATTTTATATTGGAATGAATGTCGTCTTTTGGATATATCTGTATGCTATGTATCTCTTGCCTTAATTCAGAGTTATTTGGGTGGGTTGCATTAAACAGCTTTTAAGAAGAGTGAATAGGAAAACACAATCCCCAAGATACCTTTATTCTGGCTGTTCCGTCCTATTAGGACAGACTGCACTTTATTTAGAAAAGAACTTGCTTGCCCCTTTTATTTGAGGAAAACTACTGGGGACATTTCTGCTACAATATTTATTCATTTGGGAAGGCTGCTAGAATCAAATCAGGAAAACATAGCATGTGCATCTTCCGGGTCATAAAGCTGTAACTCACTGAAAGTGTACACTCAGCATAAAACACTTAATTGGCCTGATAGCTGTTGGATCAGAAAACTTTTCAATAGTGCTTTCAGAAAGCAATTGTTCATGCCTGTAATCCTTGTATTTGAGTGGGTTATCAGCATTTGCCTGGAAAACCACATCTGCACAAAATATGTTCTTCCTAAAAAAATCTGAGTTGGGCGAGGGGCAATTGGTCATTTTTCTGGTAGATGGAATAACAGAAGGCTGCGAATATTTCACTTTTTAGTTGGACACAATCCTTTCCTGTTTCTGCCTTCCTAATCCATAGAAGCCACCAAATGCATTCAAGACTTTGTCACACTGACTTCTTCTGCATGCTTCATCTTCATATGAGTTTGTACTGCACTGTGGCATGAAGTTAGTATGTTAGCATTATGAAATTCATCAGCACATAGAGGCAGAGTACTTTCTTTGGGTTTTGATATTTGCCAAGTTTTTTCTATCTGGAGATGCATGTTAAAGTGCCTAGAGTTCACTGTCCTGCACAAAGCAAGTTACTTTTTCATTGAGTTAATGGAGGGGATTGCTTGCTTCCAAAAGGTTTGAAGATGCCTATTTCTAGCTTAGCTAAAGGAAGCCATGCTAACATTGAAACTGGCCCCCTTTGTAATCATTATAAAACAAGGACTGTAATTCTACATAAACCTGTAAAAAAACCCAAAACAAACCCTGCCCCCCCAAAAAAACCCAAAACCAAACAAACCTACAAAAAAATCAACCCCAAAACCTCAGCTTACTTTATTGTATATATTGCATTTGGAACAAAGAAGAAGATGGCATTAAAAAAAAAAACAACACAACAAGAAGATCTTGGTAAGCCTGCCCAGTGGCAGGGTAGTGCTGTCTGCATGTTTGTCCAAACTGCCCACCACTGTGGCAAATGCAACAAGATACCTGTGAAATCTGGCCCCTGACGTTAGCAGCAGGTACCTGTGCTATCAGAACATCACCGGTGCAAAATTAGTCTGGGCCAGAAGTGGGTTTGTGGCACAGATTTAAATTACTTGCCTGATAGAAGGTTTGTGCTGCTTTCACATTAGTTGCAGAACAACAGACATAATCAGACATGTGATGCCACATAAAGCATTCTAGCATGAAGTTCACCTGGCAAAACAGATCAAATGTGTTTGGACCTATAAGTAAATTCCTATCAGACTAGTGTTTTACAGCATGTGGCTGCGGCACTTTCATCCTGACATGGAGAACTCCTAAGGTAGGATTATTTTAACACTAAATTTTTGCTTCAGCCTGTACCTGTAAAACCAGATGAGAAAAACATCCCCAGAATGAGCCATTTCCCTTGAACTAAGTAGAACTTTATATGACTTTGGGCCTTTGTTATTGCTAATTTAGTAATGCTTTAATCTGGTTTGTCGATGTCCAGTCTGCGATTGCTTTGTGTCTTGGACATTGTTTGTCTGACATCTTGGAAACTTCAGTAACAATGTCAGCAGATGGAGAAAAGTATCTTCCTTTGAAATACCCATATTGCCTTAATTTGGGTTGCTTCTGCATCCTAAATCTTATGTCTTCCTTCCTTAACTTGAAGCACAATTTAATTAGTATTTGAAAACCCAATATATCACAACTATGTCCAAGAGCTATATGATTTTCATTAGATATTGTGATTAGTCACATCTGAGACTTCAAAATGAATTAGCTTGTGTAACACTCACATTGCAAACTCTTAGCCTGAAGACATTCTGCTCTAATTGCTCATCATTTCGCACAGATACTAGCAGATGTTTTAGCAAGAAAGATCGGTTCACACAAGACACTAAGCTGTGATTAACAGGGTCTTGCAACACTTGCTGGTTACGCAGGTTTGTGTGCTTTGCTATAATCAGGTGTTTTCCGTCTGTTGGCTGCAATATTCTGGTGCCACAATTGGGGAACAGGAAGGTGAAATTACAAACAGCTGCCAGCTCTGAGCTGAAGCATAGCCTGGGTTTATGGGCTCTGAGGCTCAGCTGAGCTCAGCTGGGAAGGAAGTGGAATGGAGAAAAGCATTACTCTTAGGCAGTAGTGATAGTTTGAGTGTGACCAGGAACACAGTGAGGACAGTGCTGTGATGCCCAAGTTCTGCTCACCAGTCCCTTGGAGTCAGTGTCCTCTCCGCTTCCCTCAGACTTCCTCAGTCTCTGCTGCTGAATATGTTAACATGATATTAATGTGCTCTGTGTGACTTCAGCAACGTTGCTGTAGTACTCCAGGTCAGGTCCAAAGGCAAAAACAAATATAAAAATAAGGCAAACTCTGAGGATTATAACTTCTTGAAAAATAACTCCACAACAGATCTAGTGATGGAAGAATGCAATTTGGTAAGTATAGAATTGGTGGGTAGAAACACTGGGGTTTTTTTCATTAAAGGCTGAAAACATGGTTTGTGAAAACAACTGGCTAAACAAGGATGAAAGTCATTGAAGGCATACAAAGCTTGCCTCAAAATATTTACTATCAATTGCTGGAACAAGTGTTTGACCTGCTCTAGAAAACAGTGCTTCAGAGAAGAGCGTGTGCCTGAAAAGGAATTGCATCTTCTTGCTTGTATGCAAGATCCTAGAAGATGCTGTCCTTGAAAGTATAAGAGAGCGGGAACTCCTGTAACAGGAGCAGAAAGAAAGACTTAGGATGCAGTAGAAGCAGAAGAGCAGATACAAGGGTCAGGGGAACAATCAATATAACAAGACAGTTCAGTCAACTAGAAAGCAAAGAGTGAGGGTAGGATAATAGACATAGATAAACATAGGCAGCTGAGCAGAATACAAAACATTTAATTATGATATTTTTCAGTACAAACCTCAGTGTCACCTGAAGTGTGCAGGGGCCCAGTTCAGGAAAACCAGAAATATTTTGTCACAGACTGCTCATGTAATCTCTAGTATTCTCCACCACAAAATGTAGCATGTGGGAAAAGTTCCCATGGGTTCACAAAGGGATTTAAACATCATGATGGAGAAAACTCAGCTGATGAATGTTAACTACAAAAATACCATCTTTCATTCTGGAAGTCCATTGGTCACGTGCCAAAAAGTGCCAGGAGCAGTCTTTAGGGGAAGAATCATTACCTAACAGCGCATATATATATACATCTTCCCTACATGTCCACTATTAAGTCTTACATAGGGGGTAGAGAGATTTTTGATCTGATCCAGTGCATGTGCCCACATGAGGGCTGGCTTATACAGAAACAACTGAAAGTAGCGCTAATAGTTGGGGAAGGACCAAGAAAACTTGCTCTATAATAAACTGGAAGTTCCCATTGACTGAATTAAGGTTAAGGCTGCCCTTAGAGAAACAGCCATACCAATATTGAATATGCTTCCTACCATCCCAGGAATGGGATGCAACAGCTGTCCCTGTGTGCCATCCCCCTCTCCAGCCTGTCACTGGGATGGTTTGCTGGGGGTGTGGGGGCTGCTACAGCAGAGCCAAGTCTGTCAGGGCCCTGAAGTTGTTTAAGGGTAGTGTCTGGCTTCATTCAGCCCCAAAACGGGGTGATAAATGACAGGGACCTAGACTAGCTTATGACCTGTATTCTAAAATGAGCTCTAAACTGGGAATAGGTATTACTCTCAAGTCTGGAACGGGTATCCTAAAAGTTGTGCATAAATGGGTATCTCTGGGCATTTTCGTTCAGCAGTGCGCAGGAATGTGTTGTGAAGCTTCTCCTGGGTAAAATGCAGCTTTTTTTGCCACTGGGTGGGAGCTGAGGAGCGGAAATACGTGTGCACCTGCTGAAGCCTGGTAATTTCTCTCTCTGAAAGCTGTGGTGCAGCTGGAGGGACAGCACTGTGCCATGCTGGGTGGGCCAGATCTGGGGGGCACATGGGTAGATGGTGAGGGTTAGGGTAAGGGTTAGCATTAGGGTTAGGGCCACCCACTGCTGCCCATGCAGGGAGAGAATGGGAAGAGATAATCACAGAATCACAGATTGTTAGTGCTGGAACATACCTCTAGAGATCATCTAGTCCAACACCCCTGGCAAGGCAGGGTCACCTAGAGCAAGTTACACAGGAATGTGTCCTGGTGGGTTTTGAATGTCTCCAGAGAGGGAGACTCCACAACCTCCTTGGGCAGCCTGTTCCAGAGCTCTGCCACCGTCAACATAAAGAAGATCTTCCTTATGTTGAGGTGGAACTTCTTGTGTTTTAATTTATGGCCTTTGCTCCTCATCCTGTCACTGGGCACCACCAAAAAGAGCCGGGCGCCATCCTCTTGGCACTCGCCTTTGAGATATTTATATGCATTGATGAGATCAAATGCTGGTGCCCAGCCCAGTTACGTCGTGTCCTGGAGGGTGTGTGGGAATCCTGCTGCCGAATAGCCTCCCAGCAGTACACATCAGAGGACCCCATGCGCAGGCCCACCTTAAACGTGCGGATCTGGGGCTTTTCTTCGGTTTGGTTTCCTTTGTTTTATGGCAGCATCCTGGACCTTGTCTCTTGTGAAACTGCTGTAATACGGCTCTAAGTGTAGGCAGGGTGCCCCCGGCGGGGCGACTGATGCACATGGCAGCACTGGCGCACGGATGGCAGTGGGGTGCCTGTCTCTTCCCTTCCCCTACCCCGCCAAGGGGAACCTGTCTCCAGTTTGTGAACGTGAGGGTTTCCCCTCCCGGCAGTCGGGCACCTGCTGCCCTGGAAGGCATGGCTCTGGGGTGTCCCACATTGTCCCGCTCGCTTCTTTAGTGGGACCCATCAGACACCTCTGCTGTGTGGACATTCTCATCAGCACAAGTCCCCGGCCATGAACTGGCAGAGGCAGGACTTGCTGGCACTCTTGGCTCCCACTCTGTGCCTCGCATCGCTGGATTTTACACTCGAGGCTCTGTGAGTAAGTGAAAAGTCCCATGTTCTTCCCATCCCAGTGCATGTGAAATGCCGCTGAATAAGCTCACAGGTTTCCTGGTTTTCCCTCATTGAGAAAGAACGGCTGATAAAGCTGATGAACACAGTCCTGCGTGGTTAATGGTTAACCAAAGAGTGCAGGGCGAGCACAGCAGAAGTGAAGACCAGATAGTCACTGGAAAATCCTTATAAATTTCTTGAGGTTAAAATTCCTTAGCCACTTCTGGTAACGTCGTCCTCACAGGGTGGGAGACTGTAAGAAAACTACAGAAAATACCTGCTTTAAGGTACCTGGAAAAGGAGTGAAATCTCCAAACAGGTAAGGATAAATTCGGTAATGTCTGAAAGAGAAGTTGCCTCTGCACTTTCACCAAATAATCTGATCCAACAAGTCTATATAATGTGTTGAGTATTAAGCTAGTCAGCATTTAGAAGTGCAGCATAATATGCTAGATATAAATCCATATTAATTGACATGTGCTTTAAGTTAATTTTGTTGAAACTTTGTGAATTCTTGACTATATTTTGAAATCAAAACTCTGCAATTCACAACATTTTTAAGGGAATCTCTTCTAACTGCTTCTAAAAATTGACTTGAGGGCACTGCTGGTAAAGTGAAGAAGCCTGAAGGACGGCAGTAGCTCTAGTGATGGTATACTGGGCAGTCTTGGAGCTGAATCCCAGCTGAAAAGGTAATTTTATTAACCTTTTCAAATTTGGTCAGAAAAAAAGTTATTATTTGTTTGAAAATTTAGTTCTCCTAGTCCTGTAGCTTTATTTCATTGTAAAAGTGTCACATTAGGCTTGTCCTCTTGTAGAGATCCTGTTTATGACGCAGGGACTGGAGCCATTCCCATAAATTGGCACTACAATTTTATGTGGGGCTAAATGTGAAACAGCAAAAATTATTTCAATGCTGGTAGGGTTCAGAGAGCAAGAAGATAATGAAATTGGAACTACCATTCATAAATATAAAATTGGAAAAGGAAAAGTGAAATAAAATGACAGTTTTTACCAATTACCATTTACGTTATAGAAATTTAGTGTTATGTCAATGGTAAATTAAAGGGGGAAAAAAAGACACTCCAATAAAAGTGTGATGAAAAACAAGTTTCTGGTATAACTGTGATTCATGCTGAAAGGTTTCCTTGGGTGAGTGACCCTTGAAGGAAGAGCATTCTGGCATTCAAAGTGTGGATCCCACACCAGTACATCTCCAGTTCCAGTGAGGAAACTGGAATTTCTTGCAATTTTGCATTAATAGGGGATTTACTGAGACTAAGGGCGTGGACTGTAGATTTTTAATTAAACAGCTGTGTCCTTGCTGCACACATGGTGGGGTAAAACTGTTGCTTCACTGGTAAAACAGAGACTGTCATCTCTCCTATCTGTCTTGTATTGTGAAGATGCTAGAATGAAATAGCAGTCTCATAGGTAGAAGTTTCATGTGTTCATCTGTTTAGAAGATATTATGGAAGTTCTGATGACAACAAGATTACTGAAACCTCATATTTGGGAGTAAGGAGATGGAACAGGGCAGTTTTCAAAGGTGCCTGCGAGCTGGCATGATAATCTTGTAAAAGTGCAGAAAACTTGAGATATATTTTGCCTTGCCCCATTGCCAAATCAGCTGGCTTCTGCTGAGTACATGGGAAGTGTGCAGAGCCAAGACAAGCTGGTGAGCCGAGAGGTAATGGTGGTTGAGATGGTGTGTTGTTACACTGTAATGGAAAGAAAATTGCTAAAGGTTGTTTAAAGCTGTCAGAGAGTTTATTTGAATGGTCATTTGATATGCATCCCTGGGAAATTTCTGTGTTGCTTCAGCCATCCCTTTAGTGGATGTTTCTTACTCTGTTCCTTCCATTATACATTAAAAAGTGGTCACTTCATTCTTTTGAGGCACAAAAAATGATATTTTTTCAATCAGAGATAATACGTTGTTGTGTAATCAGTAAAATATATGGCTAACAGTATTTCATAATTCCGTCACTGGTAAGTTAAAAAAAAATTAGTCCAAACCTGTACAAAAAACCTTAACTTACTTCCAGCATATCCTAATCACAGTCCTGTTATTCATCTCAATTAATTCTGTTGCCTCTGCATATACACAGTCCTCCAGACTTCCTCGGGTGAGTGTCTCCCCATCTAGCTCATGTTCGTGCTGCTTATATGTTTTATCTCCTGGCAAAGATATCTTACCTGTAGCAAACATTTGGAACACAGCAACTGTCTCGTTGCACATTTTTCACCTTCTTTCTTGATCCTCTGTAGATTGTATCTTCGTCTATTCAAAACCAAATAATGAAACAGGAGAAGAAATATTATGGTAAAGAGTCATTACTTGAAAGGTAAATTCGGATTTTAGCATTGTACACTTAAAAGAGAGTTCTTACAATTTACTATTAAATAATAGGATTTTTCTCTCGTCTTTGAAAGGAATGTTTGATTTGAAAACTCAGGGAAAGTTTGTTAAGCTTTGTCAAGATGTAATAGAAATTAGTTTTATCCTTCCTGGTTGTATGTTTTCAGAGGAATTAGCTAATTTCTAGGGAGTCAAATGTAGTTTAATGTTGCTATTCTTGTATTATGTCAGACGTATTACTTTATTCCTGAATTTATTCTTTACAGTTTCAAAGGCAGACAGTGAGAGAGATTCTGTCTCTAAGAAGATAATGACTGATGTGAGGATTAATGGCAACACATGATATTTTTTTTCATTGATTCTCCATCAGTGAAATGCCATGCTGTAAGTCTCAGTGTAGGAACATGGGATGATTTGAAGGCAAAGATGTGACACCAGTGCTGTGTAACCTATCAAACAGTCCCTATAGAGGATGTATCTCCCCCCATGTCACATACAGCCTATCTCTACAAGCCTGGATATGAACCACAGAAATTAGGAAGGTTTGGAAGTGATTTGAACAAAGATAACATGGAAAGGTTTCTGTCACTGAAAGGAGGATAAGGAGAGAGGACATGGGACTCTTCTGATCTTAACGCTGGAGACAATGGAAGCCATAGTAGCAGCAACTGTGCATTACATTAGAAGCTGCAATAATAATAGCCCTTGGCCACCATTATTACTAGCATTTCAGAGTTTCAAGCCAATCGTGCCACACTTAGGTTTGTGACATTCCTTATGCTTCAGAAAATTCTTTTTTTTTTGTATACCAAGTACTGTCTGATTGCTAGGGTAACATCAATCTCTGATGTCAGTATTACTGTCACATAATTTGGAGTTCAAGGGATACAGCAGCATGTTGAAATGCATAGAAGAAAGCTGCAAGAAGGAAGGAAATAATCTCTTTCTGCTTAGTGGACAAGATGTAAATAACAGAGTAAATCTGGGGAAAAAGAGATTCTAGAAAAAAAATGCACTGTAGTGTATTGTTCAGGAAGGCTATAAATTCAGCATCAGAGAAGTGCTACTGTTAAGTTGCTTATAACACTTCCCTCTGTTTTGGCCTCATTTGCACTCAGTTGTGCTGTTGACAAATTGTTTCATTTAAACAAAAAAGAACTCACAGTTTTAGACTTTTTTTCTGACACATGACAGTGCGGGTGCAGTTAACATGATGTAACATAAAAAGAAACAAGCATCATTACGGTGACTGCTTAGTCATGTAAAAAAGCAAGATGGGAAATTACAGAGATACTGCATATGGTGCTTTCTGCTTTTAAAAACAATCTGAGCCCATAAAATTAGAAAGCATCCAGGTAATTGTAGAACCAGGTATATGAATTTCAAGGTAAATATACATTTCCAGATACATGGGACACTCTGAAGGCTGCTGAAATGTCACATGCTGGGGAGATGGCTGGCAGACACCTTTTCAGCTCAGACAATACCCTAAACAAAATGGTCTTTCAGTGGGGCTGATATTGTCCGTTTCTGTGCTGTTTCTTTAAAGGGAAGGAGAGAGAATGAATGTGAAGGACTTAGGAGGCGGTAACATTTCTTTAATGGCATCCTGTAGATGCATTATCTCAAAGAGACCTGTTCTTTTTATCTCACTCTGATTAGCACGTGTCTTTGTGCAGTTTTAAAATGCTTGGACAGTTTTCCCTGAAGAAATACATATGCCTTCCAGCAGCTTTAAATTGCTTGATATGTTTGATATCCTTATACATCTGCAAACCTATCAGAATCTTGCTGAGTTCTTGACTGTAGTTCTTCCTGTGGTAATTATATTTTCTGCAGTTTTAACCACACATGATGTGAAAAAGTGTTTCCCTCTGTCTGTTTTTAATCTGTTCTCTTTAATTTCCCTGAGTAGTTCCTCTTGGGCTTTTAAAACTTAAAAAACAGAAAGAAGTTCTTTATCTTCTCCCTTCACTCTTTCATTCCCTTATTCTTTCCTTGGTTTCCCTCATGTTGTTCTATTTTCAAAGCTAACTAGGCCCACTCATTTGAATCTTCCCTAGAGGAGAGCATAAGTGGCTTTAAATAGAAATCCTCTCTTATACTTCAGGAGGGCAATGAAGTCTTTTTGAAAGTGAAAATCTGAGAGAATATTCAATATTCCAGAACTGTTCCAACAATTGATCAGAAGTCCCTAGAATATTTTTCATATAATTCATTGACTTGCTCTTACTCAATCCAAACTTCTTGTTATTCTTGATCATACTACATACTGAACAGAGGTTTTCATTCAACAGTGCTACCAAGATTGCTTGAAGTGCCTTAGTTTGACCCTTAAGATATTTTCCCCCCTTGGTATGCTGTGTTACTTCACAATTAATGTTACTGAGCTTCCTGCAACTCAGTACTGACTATTCAAGAAGTGACATTCCTAGCTCTCCTCCCCAGTTCCTATGGCTGCATCTTTAATAGGAAAAGAAAAGAGGGGGGAGTGGGATGGAATGGTGGGATGATACCCTTTCACTGCAAGCTTTCATATCTTACTAACAAATATAAAAGCCCCCAGGTATTGCGGCTTTCATATATTTTAGGCAGCCGAGGTAGAGGAGTCTAAGAGACCTCCTTGGCAGAAACTGTGATTGAGATGGGACATAGAAAGAATGGACCAAGAGGAATATTCACTGCAGTGATGGGTAGTGACAGGTCTGAGATAGGAGATGATGAATAAGCCTGTATTATAACAAGATAAACTAACATCTAAGAAAACTTGTGGGACAGAAAGGAATATTGTGTGTATTTCTCTTACAGGGACAGGCTGAGGGAGCTGGCTCTCAGAGATGACTGAGAGGGGATCTCATCAATGTCGATAAGTATCTGAAGGGAGGGTTTCAAGAGGATGGAGCCAGGCTTTTTGTGGTGCTGAGCCATAGAACAGGAGGCAACAGGCAGAAACTAAAGCACAGAAAGTTCCACCTGAGTATGAGGAAGAACTTCTTTACTATGTGGGTGACTCCGCACTGGAATAGATTGCCCAGAGGGGCTCTGGAGTCTTTCTCACTGGAGATATTCAAGAACTGACAGGACACAATCCTGTGCCACATGCTCTAGGACAGCCCTGCTTGAGCAGGGAGGGAGGACCAGATGACCCACTGTGGTCCCTTTTAATCTGACCCATTCTGTGGTTCTGCGGTCTGTTGCCTATGGTTATTGACACATACTGAAGATGTTCTGTAACATAATCTTTTCCGCCCAAGTATAAAAGACTAGTTAATTTTATGGAATTTGCATAGGAAGTGGAAACGCCCAGGGAACAAAAAAATTTATATGTGGAAAAAAAGAAACGATGGCTAGAGAATATCTTTTAGAAACATCTGTCATGACAGGTAGAAAGTAGGAAGGTGTTACAAATGTTTTCACATTAAATAGTAAAAAGTTAATAATTAAGAGCACCCCTAGTGGTGATCTCAATCTATGAGGAAAACCCCTTCATATCACTACGTTTCAAAAATAATGTGTAAATAAAATTTAGTATTATAATGTAAAATCAGAGAAAATACTTGATTTTGAGAGCTTGGAAAACTCTGTATGACTGTACTTAACACTATTTAATATTAAGAACAATTATAAAGTGGGATATACAGTCAAACTTCATAACAAGTGTAGATATGGAATTATCATTGCCCAGAAATATAAGTCCTGAGACGAAATAAATTTTTTGGTATACATTCACCTTAATTAAGCTGATTAATTCACACTAACCAATTAAGCAATAGAAAGCATTTGTGAATAATAATAGCATAAGCATAGCTTTAAGGAATTGTCATACTGTAGTGGGTTTCTGTGGCTGGGTTTTGGTAGTTGCGGGGGGAGTGCTACAGGGGTGGCTTCTCTTAGAAGCTGCTAGAAGCTTCCCCTGTCCTGTGAAGCCAATGCCAGCCAGCTCCAGGTTGGACTTCCTGCTGCCGACCAAGGCCAAGCCAATTAGGAGGAATAGTAGCACCTCCGTGATAACATATTTAAGAACAGAAGGTGGTTGCACAAAAAAAATTCCAGCCAGAAATCCAGCAGAGTAAGAACACGGGAACAACAATGTTGACACCAAGGTCAGTGCAGAAGGAGGGGGGCAGGAGGTGCTCCAGGCGCTGGAGCTGAGGCCCCTGCAGCCCGCGGTGCAGCCCGTGGTGGAGCAGCTGTGCCCCTGCAGCCCATGGAGGACCATCGGGGTGCAGAGACCCCCCTGCAGCCCAGGGAGGAGCCCATGCTGGAGCAGGTGGATATCTGAAGGAGGCTGTGACCCCATGGGAGGCCCAGGATGGAGCGGGGTCCTGCCAGAGACCTGCAGCCCATGGAGAGGGAAGCCCATGCTGGAGCAGGTTTTTCCCCAGTAGGACTTGCTGCCCCTGTGGGGGACCCACGTTGGTACAGCTCATCTGTGAAGGACTGCACCCCATGGAAAAGTGACCCACGGGACAGCAGTTTGGGAAGAGCTGCTGCCCAAGGGATCGACTCATGCCGGAGAGGTCCATCAAGGACTGTCTCCCATGGGAGGGACCCCACGGGAGCAGGGGAAGGACTCCTCTCCCTGAGCAGCGGCAGAAACAACAACTGACAGTAACCTCCATTCCCTGTCCCCCTGCACTGCTGGGGGGAAGGAGGGAGAGCATGGAAGGAAGGAGGGGGGAAGGTGTTTTTAAGACTGTTTAATTTCTCACTCTTTTGCTCTTATGCTGTTAGTAATAAATTTAAGTACTATTCCCACTTTGAGCCTGTTTTGCCTGTGAAGGTAATCAGTAGCTGACCTCTCCCAGCTCTTATCTCAACTCATGAATCCTTAGCTGTTTTTTTTCCTCTCTCCTCTGTCCAGTTGCAGAGGGAGAGTGAGCAAGTGGCTTTAGTGGGTACCTGGTATCCGGCCAGGGTCAATCCGCTACACATACTCAAACAGAAAACAGCTCACAACCCAACTGGAGTGTCAGCACAAGCATCCCTAGGCAGTCACCAGCTTAGCAGCAGGGTCGTGCCGAAGTTCTAAGTGGTTCCACCACTGGCCTGAGTCAGCAGAAAAAGCAGCAACCTCTAACTGGATGCACATGTTACACATGCTCCCATGATTTTCCTTTTGGATATTTTTTGTAGCATTTTAATCTTTTTTCTTATGTCATAATCTTCTGTTTCTTCAGTATTCTTTTTCCTCCAAGGAAATTTATATTTCATGTTGGCATCTGTCCCTAGAATCCTTCTTTTTATCATGTCCTAGAATTTATTTAATTATTTAGTCATACCTTCCTTTTTTGTTGATGCTGATAACATACAGCCTTTACTCAGATGGGTGTGTAAATTCACGCTTATATATGTTAAGCTTCTGTTTCAGGATCTTTCCAGGCTCCCCGAAGTCCTTTATTTGCTAGTTGCTAACATGACAGGTGCCTCACACACTCTGTCCTGTTTTCTGTTGCCTTGCACGTGCCAGAATTTTTTTTCTTGGCACTGCTCACTGAGGCAATGACTTGTCTCCTCATTTGTCTGCCTTGCCAGCTTTTGAATGGGCCCATATTGTGCCATCATCTTTAGATACCTGGAGACCAGGTACAAAGGTGTTAATTCCCGAGCAAGTATTGCAGGACCACACTCTGAGGCCTGGCACACTTGCCAGGATAGGTGCCTTGTTGTGGTAGGCTACTGAAAATAACATTTATTATAATGAAAAGTTTGAATTCAAAAAGTAAAACACAGAGCCTTACAAATGTGTTTCGTGCTAATGAAACGTAAGGCACAAAAAATAGAATATATTATTATGATTATATGTAAGTGTAAGGATTCTCTGTAGCTGCCTCAGCAGCTCAGCTAGTTATAAGGCTGATCTCAAGAATATCTGCCCACGGCACACAACTGTTGTGTGAATTCATGCCCAGGGTTGTTCTTACACCTACCTCTGCCTCCTCCTTTTCAAGGTTATTGATACATATTTCTATTGTACATCTTAATGAGTATGTTCCTGCCTTTGGGTGATTTCCATTCTAGCACTGTCTGAGAATCTGAGATGCAAACCTATTTTTTGTCCATTTAATCTTCCTTTTTAAAAAAAAAAGATTTTTTTTTTTACTATTACAGTAATTTGTTACCATGTTGAATGTTGTTCTGTTCAGCGCAGTAATTAATTGCGTACTAGTCCTTAAATGACTTTAAGATTGAGTGGTGAACTACTCATTTTCTACTACTGTGGCTTCCTCATGTTTCCTTCCAAGGCTAAAAAAAAGGGACAAAAAATGTAATTCGTTTTTTGCTACAGCTTTTGCTTCATTTTGGAGATTCCTTTGGCAACGTTTTTCTAATTTTTCAAGAGCACATTTCTTATCCTTTTGAATATATATTTCTTAAAAATACGTTGTGCCCTTTTGGAGCAACAATTTTTGACTTAATATGTCTTTATGAGTAGTCCATTTTAAAGGCATATAAATTTGGGCAAAATTTCATATCTGGCAGAAGGAGTTAAATATTAAAGGTGGTATAGGGAAGCCAGTGTTACTAATCCTACGAAATAAAAGAAGTTATTACAGATCAGTAAATACTGTCTGCTAGCACCTTCTTTCTCAACTGTTCTTATTTTTCCTGCTGTTGAAAATGGCTGTTAAAATCCCACCTTTCAGTTACTGTTTCATTTAGAAAATCATCCCTAACTTGGATGTTTCATTGGTTTTGAAACTTAAAATGATCTTGATGTTCTACAGGTTCCTTGGTGGACCTGTACACTTGTTGTGCTGTTTTACTAGGAAAGGCATATTCACACATCTTTAATTTTTCTTGGCTTGTTCCTAGCATAGAGTTCCATCACAAGTTCTTTTTAAGAACAAGGCTATCAAGGCTATTTGCTGCACATTGCTTTTAAGTATTTCTTTTTAGTGCACATGCGTTTGGTACATAAATCACAAAAAAAAAGTGTGCGAACAAAGGTGTTTGCTATTTCGAAGCTTTGAATTTTATTACATCATGTTACTACAACATAATTAAAATAAAAAGATTATCACATCTTATATAGCTGACCTTGCTACCAGGTTTTGATTTGTCAGCTTTTTGCAGTCTTGACTGCTCAGCACTATTCCATGTTAGAAGTAAATCTATTACTTGTTTTCAGGAGAGGATTGTTTTTTGAAAAAATACAGTTTCTACAGAAAACTGGTAGTTACTTCAACAACAGAAGCCTCTGATAAGTTGTGGAAATGTTTCAAAATTACTAAGATGATACATCAAAATTTGTTGTATTCAAAGCAGCATAAAACATACTTTTGCTCAAGAAAAGTACCTGTAAGAGGAAACTGGAAGGAAAACAGAATAAATGTAGATGTAGAAGCACCATTCATTTGCTTGAAAAACAGCAGAAGGGTTATCTTTTTAACCAAATAGGAAATTTTATGAATAGAAATTGCCTATTCAATAGATGTTTAACAGGACAAACAGAGAGAAGTATGAAATGGGTAGTGCTAGATGACGAAGTGTAACTGAGCTGTGAGTAGAGGAGGTTATGTCCTCTGCTGTAATTCTCTGCTTCTCTGCACAGTGCCTCTACACTCCCAGTTTGATCCCAATCACAATATTCAGGGGAAAAAAAATTAAGTTTAGATGCCTGATGAGGATGTGAATTCAGCTTCACTGTAAGAAAACCCACAGCTCCACCTATCTCTATTCCAAATTCAACAGGCAGAGCCATAGCAAACGTTTTGAGTCTTAACACAGGTTCCGGATCTCTTATTCCCTAGTCTTCTTCCACATGCTAGTTGAGGATGCTTCTGGTCACCTTATCATCACAGTTTTACAGCTTGTCTTCCTGGGTAGCAGCAGAAGCAGACAGCAGAGCTGTAAGCTGCAGAGCTGAGGAGAACTATATTGTCTTGATGATCCAGAAATATTGTCAGGCTTTTTATGACAGCTTGATATTCTAGGATTGGTAGAAACCAACTTTTCTTTGTAAGTATCTATATTTCTCATGAGGTCCTTTTTTTCAGTGAATAGAAAGTAAGGAGGTTGTGTAATTCATTCCTTGTTTTGCATTGAGGTATTTCCTCTAAGCAATGTTGCAGGCTTGGAATGTGTTTAATATGCATTGTACTCACAGCTGAAGAATCCTGAGTTAAGCTTTTTTGCTATAGTAAATGAATTACTTCAGATATTCTTCTTTAAGATTACAGTCACAAAAAATGTGGACTACTGACCTGGGGTTTATCAGTTTATTATTGTGTAAGTAAATAAATCATAACTTTGATGAAAGATTAGTGTGATTTTACATGCTGAACATACATATTCTGTATGTTAATTAAAATTTGCAACCAGTGTAAAATATTAACTGCTTTTAAATAATTCACTAGTCAGAGAACGTATATACAGAGGAATTTTCTTAAGGTTTGCTTCAGTGGGCAACAGGAATAGGTTTAAACTAGTGTGTTGTTGAAAGAGAGAAACTGAAAATATCCTCTAGAATTCAGCAGAAGCTATAGCCGGGTAAGGTATCTTGCTTCATTATATTTTTCAGTGTATGTAACATAAAATTCTCCTTCCCTAAGCATACTTTCCCTCCATTCTGTATTCTCTGAGCACTGAAGAAGAATGAAAAATTACATTTCTAAAGCACTTTCTGCTGAAAAAAGTAGAGATGGTAGAGTCTCTTAAGACTACGCAGATCAAGATCTCTCCTAAATAAAGGAGATAGGGTTTTTTTAAAAGTTGGCAGGAAGGAAAAAAACAGAAATCTCAAAATTTCCCAAACTTTCCTAGATTGTCTTTCAGAGAACAATGCAGAACGTCAGACTGCTCTAAAGGCAGGTTGCTTCTGGACTGCCAACAACTGACCTCAAAACAAAGAGGTTTAAAATCTGTGCCTCTGACCAGAGACACTGCCAGAGTTCTGCCAGAGGGAGGTGCTGCCACTTTAAACCTGGCCTAGATTTAGGCTGTTTGGATTCCAAATCCAGCTGGAGCCAAATGTGGTAGCACAGAAAAATAAGCTGGAAGAGAACAACCCTTTCTAGCAAAATATTTTATGGAAAATTCCTCTGAGAACTTACCCAGAACTGCACAGCATATGGCAAAGGCTTGCATCTCTATTTGAAAGCAAGAACCTGAACTAAGGTCTCTGAGCACAAATGTAATGAATACATTGGACTGTCCTTCTTATTTAACTGCCTATCTCTGCCAGTCGCATGTAAATCCTTCCTAAATGAGAGCCTGCCTCTCCTGATGGTAATGTGGAAGCTGTGATTATCTGAGGTGTGGAAAGGAACAAGATCATAAGGAGAACAGATGGTAGGCAGTTCTGAGTGGGGATACGGCTGGCTGCACTGTGGTGAAGCTACCTGCAGCAGCTTAAGCTGTTATTTTTTCTGGCTCACTGTTTTCTCTCCTAGCTGGAGATGATTGCCTTTCTTGTGGAGTTGGCAGGAGGGATCGTGTGAACACTTGGTGGCTCTGTCACCTAATGCCACAGCCAGGTTCTTTTAGGGGTCTTTAGTAGAATGAGAATTGGCCCCAGGGTTTTAGGTACAATTAGACTTTTATTATTACAGAAATACTTACTTTTCAGCATAGTTTAGTGTTATCTACAATTTTTAGCATTTAGCGTAGCTTATTGTTGCACATAGTTTTTATGAATTATTATACTTTCCATTAAGCAACATTTCTAGTAATGAGTATTGCTTTTTTACTGTCTAGAGTACACTTTTAGTCATCTGAACTCTCTGGAGATCATGTCAAACTCTAACTAATAGGTACATGATACAATAATCATAATCTGGACTCAGACTTTACCCAAAAGAAAATGAGTCACTCAGTCTTCAGAGGAAGAAAACAATGGTAGCTGCATCCCAGGCCGCTTGGGTGTCCACGAGTTTTGCTGTCCAGCATCAGGACTTGCAGCTGCTTGATTTTATGGGCAATATCTCACGTACTGTTACACTTCTATGTTCCATAACAGGCAACAACACACAGGCAGCAGTGCTTGGTGGGCAGAGAGTTTTTTCACAATGCTGCCAGGGAATCTGGCTGTTCTATAATGGGGGTCATCACATCTTGGTGACAACTACGGTGTTGAAAAGGGGAAAAGAGAAGGAGGTGATACACGATTAGCACACATTTTATGGCTGTTTGTCTTAGGAAATGGTGTTGGTCATGCTAACCATATTACCTGGAGTCAGGAGCAGGGCATATATGGGTCACATGGCTCCAGTGTCATCTTAGTGTAAATGCATCTTCCTGCACAAGAGGTTAGGATGTGTACATGTATCACTGCCACCTCTGAGGCAAAGACAGTAATCCACAGCAGAAGGCAGCAGACATTACTTATTGGTTCAGCTGTGAATGTGTGTCCATGACCAGGGAGACCTGTGCATGTGGAAGGTTCAGCTCCCACTCAGTTCTCTGGAGCTCTAGGTTTTTGATATGTGTGAAGTAATTTCTCTTTCTTGGAGAAAGTCCATGTATTCAGCAAGTTTTATGTTATATTAAGCATAAATTCTCTCCAGAAGATTTGTATTGGTCTTTTCTAGAAAGGTGCATGTGTTAGTACAGACTGAAGGAGAGCCAAAGGTGATAGGGAGGAAGGGCAAGAAACACCAGAATGATCCCTTGCCACAATATTCCCTGTAATCTGAGAAAACTGGGCACAAACATGCTCTTTATGGGGAGACTCTAATGTTGTTCTCATCCTATAAAGAATGACTCAAGGCTTATACTGGTGGCAAATGCTCTTCCAAGCTTATTGCAAGTAGGACATGGTAGTGCGTGGCCGTCATGACAAGGCATTAATCACAGTCAGTGACAAAATGTCTTCTCGACTAAGTGTTATGTGTTCTTTGATATCTTTGCAAACAGTGATCCAAACCAATCGCTTGCGTAAGAACAAGTGCTGCATTACATTCCCCTATATCTCAAGACACCTTTGTACTTCATGCCTCATCTGGGTCTGTCTTTTCATCCACACAGTGGACTATTCCATTCATAAACTAACTGCTATACCTTGCTTTTCTAACATTAGGTCTTCATAGCACATTTAAGCCCTGATAGCAGTTCATCTATCAGCCACAGCTTCTGTGAGGCTCACAGTAGTCAATGCTTGAGAAAATTCTCTCTGCGAGCAACACATGGCTGGACGAGTGCCCTGGCAGTGCCTACGCCTCTAGGTAAGCACATCTTCTCGGCTCACAGCAGAAGCTATTCCTATCTCTCTTACTGGAAGATTCTGCCTACTGTGATTGCAGCCTGCTCTCACTGTCTCTGCGACTCTTCACAGCCTGTCAGTTTTTCTGTTGACACTTTTTCAGTTCATCACAACCTCTCTCTTTTTGGTAGGCTTGCCTCCATAAGAGTAATGTGCTCAGGCTGCCTCGAACCAGCAAGTGGTACAGTAACTCCTGGGAAGCTGTATGTTTCAGTCTGTGTCCATGTTCACTTCGTTAGCAGTTCCTTTTTATCCTTCTTTGGTTTACCTTCACATGTTCACACAGACAGCAATAGGAGTTGAACAGGGAAAACAAGTCACACACAAAATATTCATGAAAGAGAGGATAGTTACTTTCCCAGTTTGTCAGCACTGTCTGAGATTCATCTCCTGGCTAATCTGTTGCAAAGTCTACTTATGTTCTGCGGGAGACTTAGGTTTTATCCTCATACGTTGCAAGTAATCCATCTATTTGTGTCTGAAGGCTTTATTTAATTCTTACTTTCTTCCAAAGGAAATGCACTCTTTGTTTTATTTAGAAAATTGCTAGTTGTACATTTCGGTTAAAACATTCTCTTCTGTCTTGTCTCATCCTTATGGCTTATGCAGATTTGGACCTTGTTTATGGAACATATAAGGACTTTTCATTCCAGCACATTTGAGGGATTTTCAAGTGTTTTTTTTTTTCTTTCTTTTACCTTTCTGTAGATAACTTTCTTTTTCATTACTGGTATTTTTACGTTCATAGAAAAATATATTGTGGGGAGGCGAGGAAGATAAAGATGAGGCTCTACCACTGTTCTCTCTTTGAAGGAGCAACAGCAAGGAAACCAGGAAAAAAGGCCTTCAGCCTCCAAATAGCATCCCTGCGCTACAGATAAAACCAAATACTAAGCAACAAACCAGTGGGTTTTTTATGCTTAGGCAACAGTGACTGTTCCTTTTACATCAAATGTGGAAAACAGGCACAAACATTGTGCTAGTACAATTTCTAATGAATTGTTTCAAATTGTTTTCTCAATATCTAAAGTATTGATGATATCTGAGTCAATTAAAAGCCCTTCATGTTATAGCTTAGAACAGGTTTGTTCAAATAATGTTAGGCTCAGTGAACTACAGCACAAACACACCTTGATCAAATTTAGTAACTAGAGCCACACCAGGAGGCTACGTAATATACGTGTCAGGTGAGGGAAAATTAAAGTTGGGAGTAAAATCACCTAATTGTGACTGGTTTGAAAGCCTGGGAAAACTGCCTTTTCATTTCTAACCTTCATTGTACAATGGTGGAAGAGGTAAAAACTATTAGAAAGTGGGTACAAACTGTTTAACTTCCTCTCCTTTGATCCATGTCTTTGCACTTGGACTGACAATGGGACTGCAAAGTCACTGACAACACATTGTCTGCATCCTTTTCTGGTGCTGTGCTGAAGCCTCCTGTTCAAACACATTATCTCTCCCACCTTGTTTGCAAACCAAAGGGTTCAGCAATGGTAAGAAATTGATGCCATTACTGGATGGGCACAGTACCATTATATGTCATCATCAGGGTGACATACCTCCATGTGCAAAAAACATATTGAAGTTTGTCTCTTGTTAGGTGTGAATAATGCAGTCTGTTGGTTTCTTACCAACAAGCCCTGGCCTTTAAACCTTTTGGGATCATCTGTTATTTCTCACACACTTCTACCCTGAATTTTGAAGCAGTTTGGCAGTAAAGGGGAGATCTCTATTCATTGTGTTTCAGCAGTAAAAGAAGTTATTCTCTGTGAAAGAGCCTGAAGTCCTTTGGCAGACTGAAGGGTCTGGAGAAAATTCAGAGGGCCACATCAGGTCTGACTCAGCCAGCACCTGTGACAGAAACTTAGTGATCTTGCTTTTGTCCACTACAGAAAGATTCTGTTAAGCAAAAACTTGTGTGTTGCCAATAGTTGATGATGAGAATTATGAAAGTAGTAGGAGTCAGAAGAATTACTAGAACTGTAGAGAGACATGGAACATGCTTTTTAGAAGGGCATTTAATTTCCCTTTTCCAGCTTGCCTGTTGTACATCTCTCACTTTATTTCCTTTTTCTTCCTGAGGAATTAAAAAAAAAGAAAAGAAAAGAAAATGTGATTATTATCTGTTCACAGGAAGCTTTGCAAGTACAGCAGAGAAATAAAAACACAACAGGTTACTTTGAGGTGGTATTTCAACACTGATGAAACCACCATTTTTAGTACTCCAATCTTAATTTTAGTTTCCATTTTTAATTTCCTTTGAAAATTATTTACCTTGTGCAAGCCATTTAGGTGAAACATTGAAGTGAGATTTCAATTATCTTTAAGTTTACTAGAGACATCTTCAGTTATATCTGCATCTCTTATACCCTTACAACAAATTTTGAGTTTTCAGCCTTTTCAGTCAAATTCAGGGAGAAAGAAAAAATAGGAGAAGTATCCAAAACACTTGTTTTCTTATGGGATCCCAGTATGTCGAGGCTGTAACTCTGCACACTCAGGAGTTGATTTGCTGTGAAAAAAAAAAAGAGACTCAAAAGCAACTGACTCTGGGATTTCTTGATGCTTTTCAAGATAGTAGACAAATCATTACAGCAGCCAACCTGCACACTGAAAATGCAAATCAGATCACAGAGTAATATCTAGCACAACAAGCACAGCGAAGCCAGCAAGTTGATGCATGGAGTTTAGGTCCTGTTTTTATTTTGAATAGGCTTCTTCAAAATTGTAGCGGAGCTGTATTTGGTCTTATAATATTAGAAGAGCAAACACAGCCACGACAGTTTTAAAATATATAACAGCCAGGACTTCCTCCTTCACAAATAAAGGTTGGCTTTAATACTGCAGTGTACTGGAGACTGGTGTAGGAGCAGTGACTGTCCCAAATCTGCGACACTACCTGGCTATAAGCTGTTCAGGACTATGAAATGCTGATAGTATTTTTTTTTAATTACCTTGAACCTCATAAAAACGACAGGAAGTTACCTGGATTCATCTAGGAGAGAGAACTCCACACAAAACTTTTAGAATAGGAAAACAAATCCTGAACACTTAGTATTACTTTTAAGTATACATCTGATGAAAGAGAGAAACTGAAAGAAGTTGGATGAAGCGTATCCAGGGACTTTAATCCCTCAAATATGCCTGTTCAGAATTAGCAGTCACTTGAATGATATGGTATTTCAGTCATATCTGTGTTTTTTTCCTGGAAATAATGTTTCACGAGGTGGACCAAAGCACCTGCTTTTACTGCAGCAGCCTCAGCAGAAACGTCCCGGAGTGTGTAACACAGAGCGGGCGCGTGTGATCACTCACTGTTAATGAACTCAGACTTGTTAATGGAGTCCCTGGAAGCACACACCACTCCACAATTAAGCAGGCAGTGGCCGCTTCTCCGTCAGATCCATCTGCCTTTCGGGTGGCTTTTTTTGCTAAGTGTATTTTGGAGGAGGTGTGGGAGGAGGGAGAGATGCTGCTGCTGCATGTTCAGTGCAAAGCCCTTGGCTCTGATAGGCTGAAGGGACATGGATACTCTGCCTATATATGCAGGCAACTGCATCCTCTCCGCTTTATAGCTGTCACAGAGGAGCAAAGAAAGACAGTGAGAAAGACAGAGGAGAAGGAAAAACCAACTCTCTGTAAGTAACATTCTTTGTCCTTGAGGTTTTGTGGTTATTAAATTCAAGTAGGTACATTTGGATTAATGCAACAATTGGTTACTGAGAGTGGGAGCTCAGCTAATAAACAGCCAGCTTGTGTTATTTTAGGGATAATAATAAAAATAAAAGCATTTATTTTTAATCTAAGTTTGCACAATGTACCTCTCATTTTGATTTTGCTTATTTTTACATCTGCTGTATGTCAGCTATGACTGCTTATAAACATTTATGCAGAATCCTATGTATCCAGAAAGTTTGTACCTTGTCTTTCCAAATACAGGAGTGCTTGCAAAAACCAAGTAGACTTTGAGAAATTCTCTGCCAAATATTTTGGATAATAAAATTTCAAGATAAATTAAACTCATAACTTTTTAGGATGAGGTTTTCCTCAGAAATAACCCTTTCCTGTCACTATAGTAAGACCTCAGAAGGGAAAATTACAAAGTTGCAGACTCTGTGCCAGTGACAGCAGTGAATATAGTCAGCAACTTCTAACTGGAAAATGTAATTTTTAAAATAAAATGTGAGGACTCTTAACAGATATTCCTAATTCTTGGCTTTTGCAAAGGTAGAAGCACAGAGTAAATCCAGTTCCTTTTTACTCGTGCGAAATACAATTCATCCTGCAGTCCTTTTTCAGGCAATATCCCATTGCCAATGGTGGAAGTTTAGCTTAACAGTAGCAACAGCTGCAAAAACCTTCAGTCGGGTTAAGTAGCAGGAAGTTCTCATAGCCTCAGTGGTGTCACTGTAGCACCATGAGCCTTTAAATTACATTTTGTTCTGCAACAATCAGTTGGCAGAATAGAAAATGCACTTTTCTCATTTATTGGAAAGATATACAGTTATTATTTTTTTTGAGCAAATACAGCTATCAGTTTTAGGTGCTATTAATGTGTCTATGTGTTCTTCCTGTATGTATTTAATAATAGGATCTGCTAAAAGATTTTATTATGTTAGCTGCTTTTTATTTTACTTTGATGAACTGGAGAACAGGCACACATAAAATTGTAATGTATCAAATATGCCTCTCTCTTAATTTGTTCTCCTTTTTCTCTTTTCCCTCTTTTTTTCTCCTTTTTCATCTTTTTTTTTTTCTTTTTCTTCCTCATAACAGATTTCCTGGTAGCATTTAGATACCTTCATATTTACTAAATACAACTCCCCCCCACAACAAATAGATTCTAAAATTATAGACCTTTTAACAGAAATATTGAAAAAGCTGAATTTATCAACATAATATTGTACCTATAAATGTATTTAATAATTAATTGTTCAGTTTCAAATAAAGTAGAAAACTGTTTGCAAATGAACATATGCACCCTAAAGGCTAACAACAATTTTTGGTAACTCCACTAAAAAAACGTGTGGCCATATTCTAATTTCACTGAGGCAGAAGGAGTAGTTGAAACAAAGCAGCAAAGGATATGTCAACTTCACATTGTGTAGCATACCTGTCCTCTGACAAATTACAGCAAAATCAAAGACCTAAGAGTTTACATATGAATAAATAATACTAAAAAAGATACATTGATATAATTTAAGGTTAACATGATTGTTCTTGTTTTTACCTGCAGTTTAGAGCAGAACTCAATCTTCTCCAGTAAAGTAGGATTTGATCCGAAGTATGCGGTGGTGACAATAGCCTTTGATTCTTGCTGGGAACAAAAATACTCTGACATAATATATGCTTGGTAAAATTGCATTTTATCAGTCAGAATGAGACTATCAATGACTTTGCATACAGACTGTTTACAACGTGGTAGAGTTGATAATTATGCAGGGTACTTCCTGAGAAGCTCTGTTCTCCTCGCTTAGAGTTCAGCTGGCAGATCCTGAATATGCTGAAATTCATCCTGGGAGGTGTGATATCTCTGGAAGCGTGGAGCCCTCCTCACTCTTTAGGGGCCTTCAGGAAGATAGATCATTATTAAATACTTTAGAGAGAAGCTTAGTTTCTCTGAAATTTCTATTTAGTTTTGGAAACTTGGTCTTCATTATTTTTCAGTTTAAGTTCCTTCAGCTTGAGGGGATATTTTGAGTGCACGCAGACTGTAACACTCATCCCTTCAGAAAACGCAGATTCTCTCAAACAGTGTTTTCACTTTCAACCCTAAGGGCTGAGTTGTCCGAGGTATTTTGCTTCTTAGAAAATCACATTCTGTATTTTTAAAATATGGTGGCATAGAGGGAAGGTGTCTATGCATTGTGTTGTTGCATTGTACGTGTGCTGAATACGCATGCCGAAGGTGGAGATATTTGGTACTGGTAGAGAGGTGAAGTAATTTGTACTTTGAGAGTATTAACTGGTAAGCATTACAACTGCCTGCTGGAATGTGACTTCCACAGCAAGTAGTAATTTCAAGCAGATGAAGTGAGATCTATAGTGAACAGTTCAGGAAGAGAATAAAAATAGAGATGAGAGTGTAAGTGGGTCCTGTCACTCACAGAGAAGAGATGTAAAATAGGAGGTGAAAAGAGTGACCACTGTGTTCGTGCAAGGAGTATGCCTTCACAGGTTCCCCATGAGATATGTGTATTACAGTAGGTAAGGAATTTTCAGGGAAGGACTTTTAGGAAAGAAGATTCATGGATACAAAAAAGTAGATTTTTATTTTCTCAGTATTGCCTTTGAGGGAAAGAAGAATTGAATACTCTGCTTCAGATTGAACCAGATTGATATATTTCACTGGATCAAACTGAATTCTAAGTATATTAGAGGTAAAGTAAATACTAGTTTATAACAATTTATAGCACTGCAACCACTGTAGCATATTTGAGATGGAAGGCTCCCATTCTTCATGCTTAAGCTTCCTGGTTCAGTTAAAAACAGTGGGTTTCCCTTGTAATTTAATTCTTTATCCTGAATTTTAAGAATGCTATTGCAACAGTGATTTATGACAGAAGCAGTACAGCCAAAACAATGCCAGGACGAGCCAATGGACCTCCAGTCCTTGGGAAGAAGTACAATTAGCAAATAACAAACAAGTTCTCAGTGATTATCTGAAATGTGTATTTTGTCAAATTGGGTTGAAAATTTCAATTCCAGTTCAGTATCAGTTTCATTGATAGGATGAAACCACAGAATGTGTATCTGATGTTTAGATACAAATTTTATTTTTTTATCCTGACATCTGAAAAGAACTTTGTCCAAACTTCTAATAATAAAAATGACAACAAATTATATCAGCACACTATATAGCAACAAGGTGATGTAAATATTATTTGTAACAGAAATCAATTTCAGACAAAAAAAAATCTAGGTGGAAGAAAAATGGTCACAAGCTATATAACATACCATCTCTCATGTGGTAATATGATAAAGTAAATATTTTTTTGTCTGTGTGTTTGTGAGCAGTTTTGAGCTTACACACGATGTAATTTAATTTATGCCATTTGATTTATATTTTGGGAAAAGCCCAAGCAATCCACAGAGGTTTCTATGTTAAATGATGCCCTATGTTTGATTACTGTGATGTAAATCTAGAGAGTACTATAGTGATAATCTTACATACTCTTACCTGTCTTGACATTGCACTTTTAGTTCACTGGATCCACAGACACGGAATGAGATACTCAGATGAACTGATCCATGTGTAAAAGTCTGTAGGAATGACTATAACACCGTGGTGAGCAACAGCAGTGCTGGCAACACAAACCCTCAAGTTCTGAGTCAGTTCAGTCTCAGGCATCTCCCACTAATTTGTCATTCGTGTGTTAAATTCTTGTTTTCTCAGTTTTCATCTCTGAAACCAGAGAAAAAAATAAATTAGCTTGTGCAAGTTTTTTAGAGCATGTTATAGCAATGAACCCATGAATTAAGTAGCATAAAAGAAATAAAACCAGCATAAGTTAAGGGTTAAGTTAGAGATATACAGAAAAAGAATTGCAACAGTAAAATATTTAAATTTCTTTGGGCAAAAATATCTAAACCAAAGAACTGAGCCTTGGCGTGTAATTAGGTTGCTGCCACAGAGATGCACGTTTATTACTGCAGTTCATGCTGAACTGTGAACAAAGATGAGTTAAATGAAAACACACATAAGATTTGGGAGGTATTGAAGAAATAGAATCATCCTAATTTTAAGGAGTAGAAGCAGAACTGCTCCCTTAAACAGTCTTTCAAAAGGGAGATGACACACAAAGCTGCCCACAGGAATCCTCTGAGGACAGTAATGACTACTGGCAATGTGTTTCCAGCAACTGAGTAGCGAGGTCTGAGAAAGGTCCTAATACCCTTTTCAGAAAGGCATAGACAGATCCAAATAATCACTTTCATAATAGTTAAGGAGAGTAATATAACTCTAGTAAGAGAGCAACAAGAACAGCTATTCTCTGGGCAGTCTTGAAGTCCCTACTGTGCAGATCCTTGCTTTCCCAAGTAGTTTGTGACCTACAGCAGCACCCAGCCTTCTTAAATAGAGGCAGCAGCAGCTGCTCCACAAAAATCCCAGATCCTCAATTTGTAGCAAGGTGAGATGTGTCTAGGACAGTGTTTATCAATGATGTCTTTCTTTTGTGATGTTACAGTAGTAGTTCAAATATAGTAAAGTTCAGAAGGGTCTCTTTTCTCAAAGTGATGCCCTGAGTTATAAATCCTTAGCATAAACACTTGATATCTGAAAAATTGTGTTTTAATTACTGAATATTCACATTGTGCTTACAACAATTATTTCCTTGTAAAGTGAAGAACTGAACGTATGTGAACTAAGCATAGTAATTCTTGACACCAGCAGCGAGCGTCCTTGCTGGTTTTCTTACTAGCTCCCAAGGAACAGTATCATTCAATCTGAGGGTATAAAGACTCTGGACACTTTTTAGGCACTGTGGTCTCAACCTTCATTGAGTACTCAATGCACAGACACATAGAGAAAAAAATTTGGGTGGGCCAGGGTGGCAGGAGCAGGCACCGTAATATTGTGAGTTTATTATTTGCAAAGCACTTTGCAGGCAAACTCCAGCTCATTTCCAGCTGAGCCATATATCACTGTGTGTGTGCTCACACATTCTCTGCCTATCTCCAAGCACATCTGGAGCTCCAGCCCAACATCTTGGAAATATGGACAGCCCCAGAGAAAGCTTCCTTATACCCTCCTGCAAAACACAATACAGAGCAACTCAAAGTGAATTCTAATCAAAGCCTCATTAAGAGATAAGGTTTAGTAGGTAATACAGCATGTGCATTTTACTGGAAGAGTAAAGAAGCTAAATCTTGAGACAAGACAGGAGTCAAGAAGCAGATAAAATGACAGGGTAGCACACTGGATCACTGTGAAAACTCTGATTATTATAGCTTGTTATTACAGATTATAATAGAGACACACAGCATGCTATTTTCTTAGACCTCTTCTTTATAAGGCAGGAGGGAGTAGGTTAAGTGCCACTTAACACTGCCACATCCTTGTATCAACCAGCAGCTGCAGGGATTAAATCTGTAATTTCTGAGACTTCATCAATGTGCTTCTACTGTTCTTCTGTGCTAAAGATACTATCTATCTGTATTAAGATAATCTACATTATGACCATATGAGTCATCCTATAAATCATATGAATAGCACGTTTAAAGCTAGTAAAATTTTCTTTCAAAAATGACTCTTTTTTTTCTCTTTTTTTTAAAGTGTTTTTCTGATAATAAGCCCTAAACTCTGATACCCATGGATGCTGCAGAATTCCGCAAGAGAGGGAAGGAGATGGTGGACTATGTTGCAGATTACCTGGAGAAGATAGATAAAAGACAAGTCTTCCCAGACGTGGAACCAGGATACCTAAGGCCGCTCATTGCAGACTGTGCACCCCAGGAGCCTGAGAGCTTTGAGAATATCTTTAAAGACATTGAGAAGATCATTATGCCAGGGGTAAGAAAAATGGATCTGTAGTGTAATGTTCAATACTGCATCTAGGTTTTCAAAGACTTTAAAGAAAGTGTGGGTTGAACACTGTGCAGCTAGACCTTACCAACTTAAGTACCCACACTGTTAAACATTTAGAAGGCAGGAGTCTGCTTTACATGCTAAACATGTTCTCACACTTTACACAACTAGTGTTTTCTGTTCTTCCTAGAAATAATCAAATAATTCTTTTGCTTCAAGCAAGGCTTACTTTTGGAAATAATCCCCTTTACTCCCTTGAATTGGTTAAGAAAAAGCTTTATAACTTTCAATTTCATGTGATATTTTTGCTACTCTCATAGCACAGTAAATATTTTACAAAATGGTATTTTTAATAGTCTGCTGTGCCTAGTGTTCTTTCAAGCTGATCTTTAAATGTTAAAATTCTCTTAGGAGACTTCTTTTTATTACAGAGTTGACTAGAAAGGATTCTCCCCGATACTTGTTCTGTTGACTTGTGCTCTTTGTGCTCTAAATGTCAGCTTCTTCTAGTACCTTTTAAGGCAGATGGCCACTACCTAAATATTAGTCCTCGGATAGATTGGTATTAGACAACAATGAAGAACAAAGCATCTGGCATTTGTCCAGGTCTGAATCTTTCTTGTTTTTCCACTCATGGTATACCTTTTTTATTTTAAATATAGGCTTGTCGCCTAAGACCTCTAAGTAGCTTGAAGAGGACTGAGTTATAAGTAACTGTTAATGAGGAATCTCTCCTTTGGATCTCTGCAATAACTACCTTGGGTTTCTTCTCTAGATGTAGCTAGGTGATACGACTGTGGTGTGAGTGGACATCACAATCTCCAAATGTGTTTAGTTAGTGTACTACAATACCAATTCCTTTTCACTGGCCATTACAAATATTTGATATTCAAGATGACTTTATCTTGTTTCCCTTGGAGCCAGCCCTGCTGTCCTTTAGCAGGCAAAAGCTTCACTGAAGTCAATGGAAATCTCTCCACTCTTTCCAAGATTTGTGGATGAAGTCTTAAATTCAACAGAGTTAAATCAGTGCAGATTAGATAAGAGAATTATGTCCAACACATACAAATACTTTAACTGCTGCTCATAGACATGATTGCCTTTTCTTTTTCATTGGAGGAAAATGCTAATGACTGTGAATTAGAACAGAAAACACTTTGCTTTGAACACTTAAGAACATTCAGTAAAATAATGCCAGATTAAAAAAATAAGAGATGAATCATTTGAGAATAGAAAGTGAGACATTGAATTGCAATTATGTCATCAATATGTCATGTTCCCTCTTAACTAAACTGATTTTTTCTTGATATTTACATGCTCTGCAAACAAATTTCCTTTTACAAAATGATACATTCTGAAGAAGAAATATTCTAACCAAAATCTTTCCACTGCTGTGAAATGTTAGTGTTAGTGACACAAAGAGCATAAAACCAAAAATCCCAGTTCTTAGAGTAACTGTGATTCTGCCTGCGTTGTTTATACTAAATTCTGAAGAGTCACATGAGCACAGAATCACGAGGTCATAGTATAGTAGTGATTGGATGGTACCTCTGGAGATCATTTAGTCCACCCCCACTGCTCAAGGCTGAGTCAATTAGAGCAGGTTGTTTAGGCCTATGTCCAATTGGTCATGGAATATCTCCAAGGATTAACTCTTCACAATCTGTTGTGCTGTTCTAAAGTTGGACCTGTCTCACAGTAAAAAAGCTCTTGCTTATGTTTAAATAGAATTTTCTGTATTACCATTTGTACACATTTCTTGTTGCCTTGTCACTGGATACCGCTGAGAAGAACCTGGCTTCACCTTCTTTGCACCTTCCCATGAGGTGTATAAAGAAGGTTAACACATTAACAAGATCCCCCCTGAGCTTCCCGCAAGCTGAACAATCCCAGCTGCAATTAATCATCTCCATGGCCTTTCCCTGGAATCAATCCAGTATGACCATGTCTTTCTTTCTTGTCCTGGAGAACCCAGAACTGGGCACAGCATTCCAGGTGTGGCCTCACCAGTGCTGCATAGAAAAGAAGGATTACCTCTTTTAACCTACTGGCAACAATTTTCCTAATGTGGCTCAACAATGCTGCTGGCATTGTTTACTGCAAGGGCATATTGCTGGCTTACGTTCAGCTTGTCCACCAGGATGCCCCAGCCCATTTCTTCAGAGCTGCTTGCCAGCCAGTCGATCCCTGGCCTGTACTGGTGCAGGAGGTTATTCATCACGAGATATGGGATTTTGCATGTCTCTGTTGAACTTTATGGGATTCCTGTTGGCCAATTTATGCAGCCTGTTAAGGTCCCTCTGAATTGCAGCATGACCACACCACGTATCAAACGCTCCTCCCGGTTTTATGCCATCGGCAATACTGCTGAGGGTGTACTCTATCACATCATCCTGGTCTTTAATGAAGATGTTAAACAGTACTAGCCTTTCCCCTTCACAAAGCTTTGCTGCCAAGCCCAAATAAGCTGCTTGTCCCATGTTTGGAAGTAGCTTAAAGGTTCTTTCATCTTCCCTGAGATTGAGGCGAGGCCTGTAGTTTCAGAGATCCTTCTTCTAGCCCTTCTTGAAGATAGGAGAGACATTTGCTTTTTTTCCAGTCTTCTAGAACATTCCCCAGTTGCTATAACCTTTCGAAGATATTTGAGAGAGGTCTCAATGACATCCTTTAGCTCCTGCAGCACTTGTGAGTGCATCCCATTAGGCTTCCTGGACTCACGTATGTCCAGTTTATTTAAATGTGTCCTAACTTGATCCTCCTCCAGGTAAGGTCTTCCTTGCTCAAGTCTTTTCCCGTGCATTTCAGGAGCCTGGGATTCCTGATTGGATGATTGAAAATGTGAAAACTGTGTTCCTTCAGAGGAACAACGATCAATTAATAGTGTGAAGCACTTATGCAGTATCCATTGTTGTCTTTACCCTATAGGAGAACAAGCACTTATGAGTGGTGAAACTTCTTTATGGAGACTTATTGTGAAACGTAATGTAGACCTCCAAAGGGCAGTCCACCAAGTGATAATGACAATAATGATGCTAAATTCCTGATACTAACACAAGGACAGAGAAAACAACCAGTGAACTCTGATCTCCACAGCAAGAAGGCAACATGGAAAGGATCTGCCTATAAAAATATCAGTGGGAGTCATTTGCTTTGTTCTTTTGAAATGTATCTCCTGCTTTTTCACAGCCACAGATGATTGAGTGTAGTTGTAACTGCAAATATCAGTACTGAACATGCTAATTTTCCTCACGTTGGATCCGTTAATGTATAAACTTTCAGCTGAAGTACCTATCTTTAGTGTGTGGTAAGGGAAGACTGTTTCTTAGACTAAGCAAGCCGGAGAAAGACATCCTTAGAAGAAATACTGGAAATCACATGTCTCTGAGAAGCATTAGAGTGGTAATTAAAGTGAACCCAAGACACTTGTGTATCATTATTGATCAGCAGCGGGCTGAAAACACAAGCATCAATTATGCCATGCTTTTTGCGATATTTGACTAAGTGTGTCTGTTCCGACATGGTAAAAAAAATGAATTTTATAGCTGCTTCAAGAGAAGGGGGAAGGGGAGGCAGAAGGAAGAACCGCAGCTGCATTTGCCCTAGGGCTTTTAGCTTTTTTGCTTTATGTGAGTAGTGCAACTGAAATCTGCTGTGTTTCATCAAATAAATGGCTCCCAGCAAGCAGTCAGTTTAACTTGATTAACCCAAGATGAATGTCACAAGTCTTACAGATCACAAAGGATTAGAGCTGGGGAGACGAACAGTGGCAGCCCTGGCTTGTTATGGACGTCAGTGAAAGTGTGATGTGGGTTCTATCAGGGACCACTGTTTCTTGAATATTTTATTGTTTTCTTGTGAAGAACCAAGTCCCATCCAATTTTTTTCTGATTTGTGAAGGAAAGTGTTTGCCACAAGTGCTCTAAACTTTATTACAGCAAAGAAGGAGATTCTGACCAGATATGAGATACAGCTGGAAATGTTAACAGTGGCTTGTCTTTGGTTAGCTGATTAGACAGGTTTGGACCTAGTGATCAGAAAAATGAAATCTTGAGCATACCAGGTACAGGCTTAGTTTATACAGTGAAAAATTGTAATAGATAGGAGCTGTTTACATATGAAAGAGATAGGGAAATCTGAAATTTTATATATGGTATACTACAGCAGGAAAAGTGATGCCTGATTCATTGTTTATGCAAGAGTTTAGACAGTTTCCCCTTAGCATGAAGCATGTTCCCTTGGGAAGAGCTGGTTGCTAGCATGAAAAAGGTTAGAAGAGGAAAGAAAGGGATATTTGCAGAATGCAGAACAGTGCAGTAGAGTGATTCCTGAGTTAGCTCCAGAATCAGAAACCTTATCACAGACTGGGAGAGAGGAGTGTAAAACGTAAAATTCTTGAGAGATGGGAATGCAGAACAAAACGGCAAGGAAACACTAAACTCAGGCAAGAGAGAATGTATATTCTTACTCTCCTCTGGTTGTAACAGAAGAATTCCAGTATTAAAAAAGAGGAAACAAAATGATGTAAGAAAAGGCTAGCCTTCAAAATCTCATCAGCCTCTGGATTTCCAGCTAAGAAAAAAATCTTATACATGTTCTGCTGAATTATCACTTAGAGTCCATCTAATCCTCTAGAAGCACTTTTTAGAAAATTTGCCTTTTATCTTGCATATGAAAGTTGTTTTTGCCAAACATATCACATTATCACATCACATTATGTCCACTGTGGCCAAACACTTCCTGTTTTTGAATTTTATTAGATTGGAGTTGTGAAGTACTATCAAGTATCTCATAGATCCTTAAAATTGCTTAGATGTTACATTCAGTGCCCGAATGTTAATAAATAACACCAGAGCGTGGGCAAGAGAGTTCTGTGGACCTCTGCTGCACTGAAGACACTATTGCTAAGGCAGTTTCATGGCAGAGATGGAAGAACAAAATACCGGGGAGTCCCTGAGAGCAGATGCTCAAGAACAGTGTCCTGCACAGAAGCTTAGGCTGCCACAGCCCATGCAATTCCTGTTTTCTAGGCAGACAAATGGAGAACTCTGATTTTGGAACTGGTGGGAAGTGGAGGCGAGAACTAATTTATTTTTGAGTAAAGGATAGATAAAAAATTGTGAAAAAACAAGGTAAGTTTTTCTAAAAAATGGGATCGTCTGTTACAGCCAGGTAGTCAAGCACTGTTGGCTTGTCTCAAAGTCCAACCTTCTAATTTTGTGACAATTTGTTTCTGCTTCCTGCATTAGTTAAAAGTAACCATTTTCCCCCTTAATACAGGTGACTCACTGGCACAGTCCATACTTTTTTGCCTACTTCCCTGCAGCCTCTTCCTTCCCAGCTCTTCTTGCAGATATGTTGTGTGGTGGAATAGGATGTGTGGGCTTCTCTTGGGTAAGTTTTCTCCAGTGTGTACTGCTATGTGGCAATGGTGCTTCACCTTGCCAAGATTTTAAGCACTTCAGTAACATTCTACAATGAAATTATTGATTAATAGCAGTGAAGTCACAGGACTATTTTTGCAGGTAAATTTCCTTAACTAATTGTTTTCACATAGACACCCTAAATAACTCCAGGAATAAAAGGCTATTTCCTCTTACAAGTTTTGCCCTTGAAAAATTGCCAGCATTTAGAATTAGTGGTAGCAATGCAAACTCCCTGGTAATTCAATAAGTATTATGACTACTGTCTGTCACCCAGTGTTGTTATTTCTTATTTCATCTGGATGAATGGAAAATTGTGTTAAAAAACTCACATTCATATGAGGTTGACTCTTCTCAAAAGAGGCTGGTATTGGATGTTGAAGAAAAAGCTGCAAGATGCAAATCCTAGCTTTGACATTTGATAGTTATGGTTCTATGTAAGGCCTATTTTGATATTTTTTTAAATAAGTATTAGAAACAGCATGCAAAAAAATGGTCTTCAGGTCCCTAATTTGGCTGGTAACATTAGTCATCTAGTTTCTTCCCCTACAGTGAAAAGACAGAGAAAGAATTATTCTTGCTATGGTAGATCTTATTTCTCTTCATGGTGTAGTGAGTTTATTCCCTATGTTCTGTTTTCTAACACAGGCTGCAAGTCCAGCTTGCACAGAGCTAGAGACTGTCATGCTGGATTGGCTAGGGAAGATGATTAATTTGCCTCAAGAGTTTTTGGCTGGGACAGATGGCCAAGGTGGAGGAGTCATTCAGGTAAGAGGGGACCTGCAAAAAAGAATACGAATTCAGTTTGTGAACTTTATGATTTTGTAAAATCTTTATACTAAGACATTAATAAAGGGAATACATTTTTTTTTTCCTGCCATATGGGTTCCTTTCTAATTTTCAGAAAGATTGATGCTCTGTGAGAAGGTCCACAGGGGGGTAGGATCATTCATGAAAGTAATGGTTTTGATTTTAGAGCAGCTGATTTCTAAAACACTTCTCTGTGAAGAATTACTAGTAGTTCAATTTAAAAGCACAATTTAGGCTTAAAATTCAAATGAGAATAATTTAATTTGTTGGTCAATAAATTGAGCTATTACCAACAATGTGCAGCAATGTCTCATAGCTGAAATTAGAAAAAATCTTCTCAAATAGAAATATATCTGAGGATTTGAGTAGAGCAGAAGGAAAACTGGTTACAAAGGCTTCCATGAAGTCCACCTTACACATGTACAATTGTTTACTTCAGTCAGTTTTCAAAAAAGCCTTCCTGTTAGTTTTTTTTTTAGGAGAAAAAAGTGACAGAGATCAAGCAATGGATAACAACTTAAGAGGTAATCTTCGATAGGTAGAAATAGCAGAATGTTGTAGAAAGTCTATCACTTGTTGTCAAAGAAATTGATATTATTTTATGAAGTTTTCCTTACGTAATAAAAAGAAATATTGGAATATTATAATAAAATGAAGAGCTGCTTAAAATTTGAACCTAAGCAGTACTATCAGTAGATAATACCATTTTCATGGTACCACATAGACTTTCATAGACTACACTGCATCTCCAAAATAGAACAAAACCCCAAACTTTGACAATGACTGCTTAATGAAACCTACAATGTCTGAACAGATAACATGAACAATAATGAATATGTCATCAATGGGCAAATTTGCATGCATAATAAAGCTATATTATTTATCAGCCATAACTCCACTAGCGCATGGTCATTCTGCAAATGCAACTCTGGTCACAGCTATTAATCTATCTAAAATAGATCTCTACTGCGAAAAAGACTAAATTTTAAATAATTGTTCTGTGCTCCTTTGATAATCTCTGGAGTCTGGTCATTGGAGGCCAGGGCACAATCCCTTTTATCCCAAGACAGGCTTCTAATACACATCTAAATTAGATGCTAGAACCAGAGGCTTCTTTCTTTGATCTCAGCTGCAAATGCCTACAGCATATTCCAATGAATTCTTCCCAACATCTTCCAAGGCAAGAATGAATTTAACCCAACTGCTGTGATTCTCCTAGGTGGAGCTGCACCTACACCAGTCTATTGACAGTATAGCTCTTTATTCATCTGCTTGCCCTGTTAGTATCTTTATCATTATGATTGCTACGGAGGGGGTTATGTTCAACAAATCAAGCTTTCGTCACGCACCTTAGCAGCATCTCTTTTGTACCAGTGAAAGCAAGCAATTATGCCTGATTGTTATCAGCAGGAAATATTGCCCTTCCAGACTGACAGTGCTGGATTGCCTATAATTTTCATCAGAAACCAGTCAGTTCCAAAAATCCAAAGTGGGCTGTGTTCCTGCTTATAATGCAGTCATTTGGGCTGCAGATCTTCTTGTCTTGCTCCCGAAACAATAATGATACAAATAAGAGGCAAAGCATGAGGCAAAGACAACATGAGTGTGTGAAAGTGCCAGTCATTCTCTCGGTAAATGCCAAGTAATTTTTGCGGTATTGGGTAAAACCGAGCCTGCGAAAATTGGCTCTTAATTACATTTGAAAGTCTATGTCAATATGAAGCACTTTGTTGTTGTGTGCAGGATGACACTTCAAAATGGCAAAAGATGAAAGAAAATTTCAGTTCAGAGCTCTGGTGGACATGAACATCAGCTCTTGCTGATATTTCTTCCGCCTCTTGAGCCTGCTTGCCATGGCAACCTTTGTTTGCTTGTGGTAAAAGGAAAGGTATTATCATCCTTCACTTAATGTAGAATACAGCATTCAAGAGGGGAAAAAAACAGCTTTTAAAAATAAATGAGAAAGCAACCTTTTTCCTGAAGTTTGTATCCTGCTGTTCATTCTAGATAAATTGCTGGCAAGTGAATTTTAAAGAGTTTTTTTTGCTCAGCAAAGAAAAAGTATTTTAGAGGTGAGACAAAAATATCTTTGGCCTGGCAAGGAACACTGCTGATTTATCTTGCTTGTCAGTTAGCCTAGTAGTTCAAGAACCAAGGGGGGGTTTTTCCTCAAAAATATTTAGTGTAAGACTTTGGTGCCAAGTGTATAGAAGAGCCTTGGAAACCAGGTTCTGCAAACACTGTAAGCTTCAGCATAAAAAAGGTGACTCAGTATAAAAAAGGTGATTTATGGAAACTGAGGTAAGGTGAAAAAAGCCCGTGTCTATCATGAGACATCCAAAAGCATTTCCAAGTTGCTGGATTCAGGTGCCTTCAGGCTATGGCCCAGCTGTATATCAGAAGGCAAGACTCAGCTGGGCAGCAGGCTCTTTCCTCTTCATCCATGTTTCTGCATAAGGAAATTCATACAAGAACTGTTGTATACATTGACTATGCACCAGTCTGGATGAACAGCTAGGATATTTGGTGGAATTCCACAGAAAGCTGAGGCTATTCTTCAGCCTAAGTCATTTGCTCACCCAGCTAGGCTGGCGCCAGGCTGTCACCAGAATAGTCCGGGCCTAAATTTCCAGGTCTCCTTAACTGTTGTAATTTCTTACAGCCATTTTCTTTTCTATATCTGTGAACATTATTTTAATATGCATATTCCTTACATGTCCTGGAAACACACTAGGAGTATAAACAGTTATTTTATTTCAGATATTTTGACTTCTTAGACAGAAAAAGTAGGATGATTTCTCCATGTGTAAAAGGCACCTTTGTCTCATAAAAATAGCTCAGCTAATTTCAGTATAGGAGAAAGTCTGAATTCACTGGGATAATTTTCACATACGAAATCTGTCAGATCAGGCCCACCTTTAGGGAAGAAAAAAGACTTCTCAAGTATTTAAACATTTGTTGTAATTAGTAAGTATACACAGGTCTTCAACAGACGGAGGATAGAATTTGATACAGGACCAAAAACATCACTCCAAAATTAGCTTATTGACACTGGGGATATTTCAGAGACATACATATTAATATAATCAGCTGTATTGCACTGTTGATGTGCAATGATGTGCACTGTTGATATGCAATCAATCACATGATGATTGATTAACTTTTAAAGTACCTAAAATCTTGATCTTGCATAAGACACCCCAATATATTGAAATTTATGAACACGTGTTTACGAACTGTTACTTGTGGTTTAAAAGACCAGTTTAGACCATGTCTCTTCTGCCTATTCTAGAAGAAAAATGTAAAAAGAATTTTTAGAAAGTCGTATTCTGTGAAATTTACTGAGAAATTGATACAAAATAATTCCCCCTTCTGTTGTCACAAAAAGAGTATCCTAGGCACTTTTTAAATTGATGTTTTGTGAGTCAAGGTGCAATTTAGAAATAGTGAGTAACTGTTCTTTTGATCTCCATGTTTGTGATAAAGAAAACATACATAGCTAATACTTTGAAATGCAGTTAGCTCTAATGAATCAGCATTTTTTGGTTTTCAGTGTTTTTTCTCTTTTAGACATAATAATTCACTTACGCAGGGTAATTATAACGTCAAAGAAGACATATAATTAGGCATGTTGCTTGATAGATGTGAGAGCTGATGTTCAGATCCTAATGGAACTTAAATGAGCAGAAATCCAGAGTTAGAACAGAAATCAGCAGTTACTCTGCCATTGTTACTGGTTAACAACTGATTGGTGCCTGTTTTGAGAGCCTTTTCACATACATTTAAGTCTGTGAGTCCAGGTTTCTAACACTGACTGCAAGGCTGGTGCCTAAGATGGACAGGCATAGAGATTAAAGAAAACAGGCAGAGGCATCAAGAAGGAGGAGACAAAGATTAAACACAGATTCCTCCCTTGCTGTCAGACATATTTTTAAAAGTAGGATACTGCACAGTTTCTCATCTGCAGTTTCTGTTAACAATTTCACAGATTCATGCAGAAGAAAACATTGCTTTTCTTCTTCTGGAATGTTTTCATTTTGAACCTTCCCTCAATTTGTCCCACAGGGAAGTGCAAGTGAGGCCACCCTGATTTCACTGCTTGCTGCTAGAACAAAAACTATCAGACGGGTGCAGTCAGAAAAACCTGAGCTAACAGAAGCAGAGATCATGGGCAGGCTGGTGGCTTATGCTTCTGACCAGGTGAGTACCCCTCATTAACATGGAAACATGGCATCTATATCTATTTCAGCCATCTGAATGAGAAGATGAATTAGGTATAAACTCCTTGGATTGCTCACTATTTGGTTTTGCTTGTTTAAATCTTACTGTACATTGTAAGTGTATCCCTCAGGGGGATAACACTGGGACCAGTGTTATTTAATATCTTCATTAAGGACATAGATGAGGGGATGGAATGCACCCTCAAGAAATTTGCTGATGACATTAAGCTGAGTGGTGTGGTTAATAAACCTGAAGGACAGGATGGCACCCAGAGGCACCTGGACAAGCTCAAGCCCATTGGAATCTCATGAGGTTTAACAAGACCAAGTGCAAGGTGCTGCACCTGGGTCAGGGCAACCCTGGTATGAACACAGGTTGGGGGATGAAGGGATTGAGAGCAGCCCTGCCAAGAAGGACTTGGGGCTGCTGATGGATGAGGGGCTGGACAGAAGCCAGTGATGTGCACCCACAGCCTAGAAAGCCAACTGTATCCTGAGCTGTATCAAAAGCAGTGTGGCCAGCACGTCGAGGGAGGGGATTCTGCACCTCTGCTCTGGTCAGACCCCACCTGGAGTACTGCATCCAGCTCTGGGATCACCAACACCGAGGGACAAGAAGGATGTTGACCTGTTTGAGCAAGTCTAGAGGAGGGCCACCAAGATGATCAGAGTAATGGAGTGCCTCTCACATGAGGAAAGGCTGAGAGAACTGGGAATGTTCAGCCTGGCAAAGAAAAGGCTCTGGGGTGACCTAATTGCAACCTTCCAGTGCCTGAAGGGAGACTACATGAAAGATGGGAAAAGACCATTTACAAGGGTATGTAGTGACAGGACAAAGGGGAATGGTTTTAAACTGAGAGTAGGTCTAGATTAAATATTAGAAAGAAATTCTTTGCTGTGAGGGTGGCAACACAATGGAACAGGTTGCCCAGAGAGGTTGTGGATGCCCCATCCCTGGAAGTGTCAAAGCCAGGTTGGATGGAGGTCTCAGCAGCCTGGTCTAGTGGAAGGTGTCCCTGCTCATGGCATGGGGATTGGCACTTTGAGGTCCCTGCCAACACAGGCCATTCTATGATTCTGTGATAAGTGGGCTGGAATCCCATGTGTGCTACCATAATACGAAGAGTAAATATCCAAACATCAGTGTTACGTAAGTATTGCTTCTTTGTAAAAAGAGCTCATTTGAAGTAAATAAAGATAATTAAATACAGTGTTAATTTAGTTATGTTGAGTAATTCTAGACCACCTTTTGTTGCATCCAAGCTTGTATGTTCATCTATGCACACATTATTTACCTCCTACATACACATGTGCAAACAAACACACATACATCATCCCCCTATATGCATGCCTGGGTGCAGGTGCACAGACAAACCTAATGCTTGAATATAAAGCAAATTGGTCACAGTACTTGAAGAAGCCCAAAACATTTTTTGTTTGTTTTTAAAGAAGTAAAATTCTAAGATCTCCATCTGTCAATCCAACTAAGATATCTTATAAAGAAACAGAAAATATAATCCTTGATTTCTGACTGTGAGTGGTATTTAGCAGACTGAGTTATGCTAAATGCTCAGCAGGCCATGACCATGAGAGGCTTGTACTGTTAATGAAAACAAATTGTACTCTTATGAGTTCTGCTCCTGCTACCTTTCTGACACACTAATACTATTGAAGGGCCAAGCAATGTTGTTTCTCTTAATAGCTGTGACATCTTCTTACCTACATGTCAATGAGACAGAAAAAAAACCCCCTTCCTTACTATCTAATGTTTATTTTTAAGTAATAAATGATTATGCAGAATAAAATGGTCAGGTTTCAGCCTTACTTTGATGTACTACTAAGTGTATGTTAAAAAGCACTGTAGAAGAAGGTAAAAGTACACTTGCTCTTCGCTGGTGGCAAGAGGGACTACACTTGTATGGTGAGAAGATTCAATACAAGAAAATATGAGGAAAGATGACTGCTTTCAAGAGGTGCAAAGGATATTTGTCCTTTTTTTTCGCCTGAGGCCCTAAGGTCAGTCAGTATTGCGCAGACCACAAGTCCCAGAGCTCTGACCAACCCAGTGATGCACAAAGCCTTTTACTTGTTTTGATTTTTTGTCCCATGTAAGTGGCAGACTTGAAATGAGGACTGACAGGCCTTCCTGCCTACTGAAGGTCAGAGGATCTTATGTTTACAGAAGGATTTGCCTTAAGATACTGTTGACCTTTCAAAGCAGATTGTTGCAGAGCTCACCGTTCCTTCTGCATTAAGAACAGACCTGTGTGACTCACAGGCAATAATCCACAAAAGAAAGTTAAGTGTAAGCCATTCTGTGGGAGTGAAAACCATTCACTGACAGACCCCAACAATGCAGGAATGCATTTGGAAGAGAATCTTGCTACAATTTAAGTCTTGATGAAGCAATTTTGAGGTTCTGACTGGCTAAAAACCTCAGTGTATTATTATAGTTTGCTTATTTGCAATTCTTGTATAAATAAGTTATAAAACATATTTTTCCATTGTACACTTAAATGAAATATGGTATTGCTATGCCATACATTGTTTCCACTTTAGAAGTTACATTTGAAGTCCAGGCTTCCAAATTTTCTCAAGTTGATGCCTAATCAGTTTACCAAAGCATTTTAACAAGAGGCACTGCTGAGATACAAATTAATGATACAGCTGCCTTTAAAACATGTAATTCCAGGGATATGTGAAGTTGAAAGGCAAAAGCTTTATCTTCATCTAGTCTAGTTCAACTGAAGTTTTGGATTATTATTTTTGTGATTATATGCTAAATTAAAATAGAATTAATAAGCGCTCTTGTAGGCACTGGCAAGAATCAGAAAGGGTAAGATGGAGATGTGAATGAGAACAGTCATGATACGAAAAGGTGAGGAATTTTTCTCTTTCAGATTAATGATGATTAATGAAACTGTAGAAGGTGGAAGGTAAAATAGGTTTTTCTGTTGTTTTAGTCATGCTGTAAATGAAAGTATTTTGTGGCTAAATGTATTGTCAATAGAGTTCTTCTAGTTATTATTCTATTGTACTTCATAATTTTACAAGAATTTCTTAGTGATATATTTGTTTTTATTTACTGACATGTACTTTATGCTCTAAAAAATATTATTTCCAGAGAATTCAAAGTCAATGGGTTGTCAATAAAATAAAATAAAATAACATATTGGGAATGATCCTTCCTTGCCTAACAAAATGAATGAATGATTGAACCACAGTTTAGTCAGTACATAATCTAAAACAAATGGTAATGTAAGAAAGTATCTCGGTTTATACCATACCATGACGTGCATTATTTTAGAGGTCAGCAAAGCTGTACGCCATAAAAACACACTAGTGAGCAACTGAATCATTATCAGGCAGGCTGATTATCTGCACATCTTTTGGTTGATTTAGAGCCAAATCCTCAAGCTCTACATCAATCCTACCATGTTAATTAAAGATCTCACTAAAGTTAATCGAACTCTTGTCTGGATTGTGTCATGGCAATGGTCTCAAGGATATTTCACGGTTTCTATCAGTTAATTGTGTGTGTAGGTATATATATTTATGTGTGTCCATATATATAAATATTTATGTGTGTCCATCTGTCTGTCTACCTATACAAAAGAGGGAGAGGTATGTATCTGTTACATACCATCAACAGTCCCAGGATCTCAAGTATTGCTTTCCTCGAAAGAAATTCTTTTTTTCTTTTAGAATTCAGTGAACTCATATTTCAATAAAAGGTGTCGGTCTTAAAACTGCCCCATTTCCTTGTAGGCTCATTCATCTGTGGAAAGGGCTGCATTAATCGGTGCTGTGAAGATTAAAAGTGTTCCTTCAGATGATACATTTAGTGTTTGTGGTTCAGCCCTGAAGAAGGTTCTGGATGAAGACAAAGCTGCTGGTCTTATACCATTCTTTGTGAGTACTGGATTTGAATTAATCAGTGGATTTTTTGCTTCTGTTAAGCTACTTTTGACAAGAGTAGGTGATCTAATCCCTAACAGAGGCATTGATAGGCAGCTGAGCTAGAATACTAGAAGAGGTTCCATGAAAGTTCTTCATATGCCTTTCTGTGCAGGAGGAGAAACTAATTGGAACAGCTGGTTGCATTTCTCAGCAAAATGATGTTTTAAAAGGACTTAAAGTTATATTAGACAGTTGAATAAATAGGGGTACATTTTGTAGTTGCATGTAGTTCTTCTAACCCTTGAACTCTGAACTGCTTACCTTTATTTTTTCAGTTTCTAACTTACTTACACATAAAACAAATTTAAAGGAAATAAATTATAAATTAAATTATGCTCCCTCAAGCTTAAGTATCTTCAAGAAACAATAGTTTCTCCTCCTCAGTACTTCAGAAAAGAAATGAACCTCCATAATATACCCCAAATATCATCAATATCAGGCATTGTCAGTTGGGTATTTGTGAATACATAACTAATCTTTAACAAGTGAGCTATAGGGAATGTGGCTGTGGAAATTTCAGGTGTTATCATTTCTTGTTATCTGTCCACTTTCTTTTCTGTAGATTCCTCCTTTTACAACAGTCTAGCAAAATCTCCCAATTTTTGACATAGAACAGTGTTAGTTTAGATAAAATCCTAAAGTTCTGTTCTACTATAAGTACCTGATCAAAAAGAATATTTCCTTATTTGTCAGATCTACTCCTCCTGCCAGTTCAGAGCACCATCGTATTATTTCAAATTTAAAATGAGATTTTACCATTTGACTTTTTCCCACGAAGTAAGTAACTTCTGTTGTGGTTTTGTACATCACCAACAAAATTTTTTGCTTGTTTCCAAGCATTATGCCTCTGCAAAACTTAATATTGACCATGAGCAATTAAGGGGTATAATATGCTACAAGGAATATGCTTTTACTGGCCTCCACTGAAGAAAAACAAAAACCCCACAGACAACTAATTTAGAAACTGAGAACTTCAGAAACTGATTTTTTAAGAGATTCAAAAACGTGTCACAGTGTTTTCAGAAAAGTCATGTCTGATGAGGTTTTTTTCTTTTTCATGTGGTAACATTTTGAGAAGGGCTAATGTGAACTTCAATTTCTATGAACTGTTTTTAGAAGAATTAGCAGATTAAGCTTTCTTATATTCATGGATAAGCGCCAAATGGGACAAAGAAGCTTAAATTTCACCAAGTTCTTTTGAAAATATAATCTTTTTACTGTTCTTGTTATTAACCTTTAGAGTCTGTTTTCATGTAGTATGAGGATGACTAGAGTGAAAAGTGGTTTTATATGTGCAGAAAGATGCTAATTTCTAGGCTGCCTAGAACGAGTGAGTCCTTGGAATGACCAAGCACATTCTATCAATTGCTTTCAAGTATAACAAGACTATGACTGAGAAACAAAGCACCTCTAGGGCTTACAAAATGAACTTTTTTCTGTGGGCTGCACCTATTGAGGTGGAGAACATGCCACGAGGCATGTTTTATTTCCCTGTTATATGATCCCAGCTCATAGTACCTTACACAGTATCCTACTTGTATATCTTACTGTTAATTTTAAACAATTACAAGTACAGCACTATATCATGTCTTTATGCACTAACTGCAAAGTTAATGTGTTTTTTTCTCAACTTTTGTCCATTAACACAAAAAAAAGGCAACTTGCCCTACATAAATATTCATTCCTTATTAATTTTTCTATGTGTTACAAGGAAATAAAAAAATCTGGTTTATGTATTCAGTGACACCTTTACAACGGGTGTTTTAACTGCTGTTTTTCTTCCTCTGTTTGTTTAGCTGTGCAAAACAGGCTTTCAAAGATAGCAGAGGCTCCATCTGAGTTAATATGGCCTGTATCAGGTCTTCCATTTATTTGTATGCATAAAACATGTCAGCTTAGATTAAACTAGATCTCATTATCCTTATGGTTGGCTTCTTAACTCAAAAGGTGTGCTAATTCTCTGCCATGCTGAGCAGCAGTCCACGGACTGTATTAGTGCTCCCTTTTCTGGCTTGAAGATTTCAAAAGCGTTTCCATTTCTTTTGTTCTTGAGTAATTTGGTGCTATTTTATTTTGTTCTGACAACAAAGATATGCACATTACCAAGGAAACACCTTATGCCACTTGATTCCTTGTCTTCCTGTATTCACTGATCCTTCACTAAGGGGAGTGATTCAACATCAAAGCAACAAGTTTGACGGAAGAAATTCTGCCTGAAGAGACTCGTGACAGCAGAGAGATCATTCCTAATGAAGATGTCTTGTTTGCATCTGAGCTGTTTCAGTCTCCCTTATCAGCAAGAAGTTTTGTAAGGGATTAAAAAGAAAATGCAACTAAATTACAATGCCTTATAGGCATGATTCTCCTCCTATACTTAATGAATAAATGAGGAATCATTATACTGAACTTGATAGAAATGCTTTCCCTGTAGAGGTGAGTGGAGAATCAGGGCCAGGTTTCCTTGATGTGAAAGCAGTTTTGTCATTACAGCAATACGGTAATTAAGGGTTTGCTTTTCACATACATAGGATTTTGCAGTCAGCCTTTTTTTTGGGAGAGGTACTGTCTTTAAAAGGAGTCTTTGCATTCCTACCCACCATCAATACCTTTCAGCATTAGTAATGTGTATACCTTTCTGTTCAGTGAAGGCTATTGCCAACAAGGTACCCAGATCTCTACTTTTGTTTTCATTTTTTTATTTCTAAATTCAGACTTGTGTTAATTTGTCTGTTTCAAAATACTTTTGCAGAAATTGAAACAGGGGTATTTTCATATAGTAAAGCAAGTAGACTGTGCAAACAGAGCACTTAACCATGTCAGATGTTGAGGCACTGAACTTGCCACAATTTACCAAGGAGCAATATCCCAGTGTGGATGATACGCAGCCCTTCATCTGGCCACCATTAAAGGGGGATCTTTAAAGCATATGCTGAAGTCATGTCCATTTCATGAATTATAAACCCAAACTGGTGGTTAAGCACATGCTAAATGCCTTTCTCAGCTGGGCCCTATGGTCCCAGCTTGAGACAGGCCTCTGCTTTCCCTAAATGTTGACTGGGATGCTCAAAGACCACTAAGTTAAGCACCTCCAAATTCAGATGTAATGTCCACTGCATTCAAGCCCAGTTCATTTGAATGTGTTTAAGTGGCCTGTGAGCTTTATGCTGTCTTTCATAAATCAACACTGATAGATTGCAGCTGGTATATATATAGTACAATACACTTCAACAGCCTTATCCAGTATAAAGCTGCTATGGCATGGTTGCCTTGCTGCCCAGCGTGAAGTCTCTCTGATTCTAGCTGAAATGACTTTTCTGAATGATGATCTGCAGGATATCAAGAAGCAGGCTGTTTATATCAAGACTCACTTGGGAAACAATAAATCAGAATCAGACTGACGGAGGAGCCATCTTTTCAGTAGAAGTCAATGCTTAGATCCTGGCCACAGATTTCCATTTGGAAGAAACACTCTGCAGACATGTACAGATGCCAAGGGTGATGTTTCTTTACCCACGGTTTATGAATGATCACTGTTTTGCACAATACTGAACGGTGGTTTAGAGAACTGTTGCAGTTTTCTTCAGGCCACAGACATTCTCATAAGTGCAAGCCAGCAAAGAACTGAGTAGAAGAAAATGAAAACAATAAGGGAACATTGAAAGTCCTGCCTCATTTTAGTTAGTTGCAAATGAAAAGTCTCATGGTGAAACCATGCAAAATGTGTCCGTGTCTTTTGCAAAAGCTATAGGAAGTCTTGCAGTTGAAAAGATTGAGAGTAATTGCTCTCAGGCATCATAAACGTTCATGCATGTTTCCTGATACAGCTCTTCATTTCAGGAAACTAATATATGAGATGACTGATGCAAGCTTTTTAGCTGTTCTGTATTCACAGCCAGGGCTGAGTCAAATTTGAAGTGCACAACCTGAAAAGGATAAGGCCTGCAGGCTATACTGAGCCATCAGTCCCATTTCTGTGATGCAGCCTGTCCCCTGCCCTTTGCACAAATGTGATTTTTCTGGTGTTACATAGGCTACAAATTGAGTTAGATTCATTCTGTAGTACTGAGGCGGGGTAATGAGAGTCCTCACAAGAGCAGATGCTGTCACTTTAAGTGGTTTCTGAGAATTAAAGAAAGTAGCTTTGAGGCTTAGACACCTGCAGAGAGGAAATCAAAATTATTTTAGAAACTGAGGTATACTTTACAGAATAAGCCATTATTTAAACAACTAAGAATATGTTTGAACTCATATAATCTCTCATTGAGAAAACATACTCCTTATCCTGATTAGAAGGAGAATACCTTAACTGCAGTACAACACTAACAACAATAATGTGTAACTTTCTGTTGTGAAATCTCCCTCATTATTTTAATTGCTGGACTAGCCAAGATAATTTCACTGTAATCTTGTCAGAAAATTCATACCATACTGTCATAAAATATAGGGATAAAAGCAGTGTTAAGTCTATAGTGCACTCCTTTATTTGAGTATTTCCCAGTCTAATGGGTTAACCCCAATTATTTATGTATATAGAAAAATTTTCATCAAGGTATCTTCCAATTCTTATGATCTAATGCGTAGATCTTCAGCCAAAGATGAAATGCAGGTTTCTCCTGGTTGTGAAAACATCTTAGGTAGATAACAATGTGATAAATATACTTTCACTCCATATATGCATGCCCTCGTAGTAAAAATAGGGATCAAATTTATTCCTATTTAAAAAGATATCCTGCAATCTTTTCGAAGAAACCTCCTTCAAACGGTGATTGTTCTTCCAGAGAAGTTGTAAACGTACCTCAAGGCACTTTAATTTTTTTGTTCTTCTCATGTGACTCAGGAATATAGGAAGGCCCAGTATAGATAAAGATTAGATTATTTTGAGGGAAAAATATGTTAGCACACAATTTTACCAACTATTTATACAATGTGCTTCTCATTTTCAGAACTGTATTTGTTTCAAACTCAGATTCTTAGTAGCTTGATACAGAAAAAATACTGCATCGTCCCTTTATTATTTTAATAATTACTTTTTGCAAGTTTTGCTATGACAGTATGTTTGTTTCTGGAAAGGTCTAGTGGACGGACAAGTATCATCTAGATTTTTCCTTTTTCTTCTTACTGGTCTCATCGTGAATTCACTGAGGGACATGTGCACGCATACACACAGAAAAATGTGGCTAGTTGCTGATATATAGGGAAAAACTGTAAAAGCAAAAACTAGTGTGTTATTAGTGTACTTGGCAGAAAAAGTAATTAGAAATAGTTAAATAAAAAAAAGCGCAAAATTCTGGATTTGGCATTTTTATAGTCATTTCCTGGCTGTACTGTAGTCTGTGTGTGACCTTGGATAAATTATCTAATGCTTTTGTAGCTCAGTACTCTGACTAAAACTCAGCATACTTTATCTGTCTATTTAAACTGTAAAGTGTCTTTTGTTATGTAAAAATCCAGTAGAAGACAAAACCCAGATCCAGCCTTTATAAGTGTTTTCAGAAATGAGGGAGGATGTTTAAAACATAAGTGTACCAATGAAAAATAAAATAATGTCAGTTTAAATGCACTTGGTATTTGGGATTTTTTGCTTAAAATTCTACATGCATATTCCCAGTAAATTATGATAGCTCATTTTCACCTAGTTATATTCTCTTTCTACTGTGAAACTTACGCATTTATGTTACCTCTGCTTTTGACTCACTGGTCACACAGAGGGGTACATTAAATGAGACATTAAAAGAATGAAGGAAGAATAGTTCCAGTATTTTAGGATGAATTTCTGAGAAGTTTGTCTGGGAAAAAATCTTGCAAGTCTAATAGTAAACATATGCTACTAGTGAACAGCTTCCAGGCTGCAGATCTATTGAGCATAAATCAGTTGCAAATCTGTTGCAGAGCTCTAATCGAGGCAGCAGCATTTGATGATCTATTCTGTCAACAAGAATTCCAGCACCTTAGAGTTCCTTAAGTTCAGAACTTGCTTATATACCATGAACTGCAAATTATTTTGATGGCAATTGCATATTTGAGGTTAGTATTTGGCCACATGATAAGCATGGGGAACACACAGAAATTATATAAATTACAGAAATAGCATAATACAGTGAATATATTGCAGTACTTATCAGTCAATTTTATATTGAGGTTTGATTTTATGCATCTGTTTCAATGGACATTTACGGGAGGAAGCTTTGGAAAAAACCCACCCACATTCTCAGAAGTTCCACTAAGGATTGGTAATGGCTAATATCAGTTTATTTTGCCCTAAACCACAATAGCGCTATATCATTTATCATTTATTCTTTTTGTTTATTGTTGCCTTTGCATACTGTTTTTTTATTTGGTAATTTTCTGTGTTGTAACACCATTTTTTTTTTTTTTTTGGTTCTGCAGTTCTGTGCAACTCTTGGAACCACACCTTGCTGCTCCTTCGACAAACTGTTAGAACTGGGTCCTATTTGTAAGTCTTCACTGTTTCCTTCTAAAATTGCAGATATCAGTTTAAGACACGCTGACTCATTTCCAGGACGTTGTGCAGTGTCACTGTTTCAATTCAATAAAGCTACTTATAGATGAGACATCCAACTACAGTTTTATTTCTAATATTAGTCAAGCAGCAAATGTGCATTCTCAAACTGTTAAAAAGTGTAGAGGACATTGACTCAAGGCTTTTTTTCTTGGGGGGGGGTCATATTTTGGAACGCTGTCAGTTAAAAATTACTGTAAATGCTTTAGTTTGTAAGATTTTTCTTCAAGCCATTCTACCTGCATCTATAGCAATGGTGAATATCAGGGGAAAGCTGAACTCTCATTCTCCTCTGCACCGAGTGTTTTGTTTCTACCTGGTTCTAACAACTATGAAAAGTAGCAAAATACACACCAAAAATCCACGTTTTCTTAATCCTTACTCTCCCCTTCCTGATTTTCTTCATCTTTCAAGAAAATAGAACAAGTGCCAGGGTGTTTAATGCAGTGATCGAGTCATGGACTCTTCATATGTATTTCTGTGTGACGGTTTGTTGCATCAAGCTTTGATCTGCAGCAGGGTTTGGTCAAAAGCACACGCTGGCTGACGAAAATGCAAAGTGCACCATATCTATTCAAGTGTACATTTAGAATAGGAAATTTACAGCTATAAGCAATTGTCAGCAGCTTCACAGAAGCTGCATTTGATGTTCTGGTAATTTATTCAGTGGGGTTTAAAACTTTGGGGCTTGTTTGGTGTTCACTTGCTCTGTGAGGTTTCTTGCTCTTCAGCACAAGCCCCAGAGACTCAGTTTCTCCTAGTCCTCCTTTCTAAACAGGTTTCTAGTAGTGTGAATGATTTCACACCACTGAAATCTTGTGCTAGCTTTTCTGCCTAATTTTTCTCTTAGTATACACAAGCATATTTAAAAATAATTAATCAGTAGAACTTTCAACATGTTTTCAAATAAACCTCAGTTGTGCATTTTGTATTAGCTTGAACTTGGTGCCCAATTGCAGATCTCAATGGATATACCTCTGCATATGGAAATAACAATCAGAATTGTCTGGTGACCAGTGTAAAAAGTGTTATGTGGGCTTTAGGCATCAACTAATAGACCAGAATTATTACCGAATGCATTAATACTGTGATCTGTAATAGAATGTGAATACTAAATTACAGGGAATACATGAGCTGCTCATATGACAAAATATTTCTGCAGAAACCATTCAGTGACTAATCAAAACTAGATCTTTCTTAACACTCCAGTGCTTGCTTTTGCAGAAGTATCTCCATCCTCTTAATAAATAGTTTGCTGCTGGTAGTTCAAAAGCATGTGCATACATATATATATCAATATGTAAAAAATAGTGCATAGAGACGTGTTTGTGATTCATGAGTTAGAAGTGGAGAGCACAGCTAATATTCTAGCTCTTCCTGCTAAAGTAGTTTTATTATCATTTTATTATCATTTCTATTACCATAGAAATTATAGCTAAATCTCTCGATACATATTTTTTAAAGTGTATTTTATAATGGTTCTTAAATCAAAATCACGTAGTATTTTATGTTTATGTTGCTTAATATTAGTAAGATAAGATATGATGATTCTTGTGAGTCCCTTCCAGTATATTCTATGATTCTATGACTTCGTTCCAGTAGAAGTGGGAAGGAAAAATAATGTTATGTATACATCACTTCTGTATAAATGAAAACCCAGATGTTAGAAACATTTAATCTCTTAATTTAATTTTAAATTGGGAAAATAATAACATCAAAGAAAAATCTCTCAGGCACTTGGTTTCATGCAAATTAATAGGGCTTTTTAATCTGCTGTTTAATTTATTTCCCCTTCAATTATTTTTTTAGGTAATAAGGAAAATATCTGGATGCATATTGATGCAGCCTACGCTGGGAGTGCATTCATCTGCCCTGAATTCAGGCATCTTTTAAATGGAGTGGAGGTGAATGGTGTTTTTTCTCTAGGAGTCTGCTAAGACTCTTAGTCTGCTCTTTCATAGAATTTGTGTGTTGTTTATGCATCCAAGATTAATGGCTCTTCCAGAATCTCTGAGTAAGCTGCACCTCAAATCCCTGTACATTCTATTACATTACTTAAGTTTATATAAGTTTTACTGGTTTATACTGGGAGTATGCAAGTTATCCCACTACGTAGAAGTTTCTCATTCGGAATAGCAAGTAGTAGTGGATCAACAAAGTGTCTTACAAAATAGAACAGCAGAACTTTTTCCCAAATATCCCAAACGACACATTTATAAAAGCCTAATTCTACCTTAAACACACACACATTTATTCTAAAAAAAAAGTTATGTCTTATTATGCCATTATGTCTGATTTTTTTCTTACATCCTGAAAGTTGTATAGGATAGAGCCAGTAGCTCTATCTCAAACAGACAGGGTTTAATAACCAAGAGAGCTAAATGAAATATTCCCCCAACAGCACTCCTGTTCCTTTTTCCTCCCCTTGCTGAGCTACTTGGCATTCAGTTGCTTAGATAAGAATACTTCAATTTCCTGCTGCTCCCCTCAGACAGTAAGATAAGTCCTTGTCTTCCACGTCAGTGGAGAAAATATTACTGTTTGGTAAAGCCAGAAGTTTAAACACAGCACTGATAAGTAGTGACTAATGAAGAAGAGGAGGGAAAACCCCCTCACAAATAAAGCATTTCTTTCTGTCTCTTTTTTTATCAGCAAATGAAGCTTGTTGTAATTTCCTGTGTGGGAATATTTTTTAAATTATTGCTATTGGTTCCTGAAGGAAATGAAACAGCATCCCTTGTCTGGGCCAGCATTTGTCATAGGAGTAAATATTTAACAACCATGAATAAGTTTCCTGCCTTACCTAGTGCAGGGTGATAGCTAGATAGATATATAGATAGATAGACAGATAATCTTCTCTTATTAGAGTAATTGTTAATTGTTTACAGGTGACAGGGAAGGTTATGAGAAGCAAATGAGAACAGAAAAGTGCTATAAGGTGCTGGCAGGCCCCCATCTCTCTTTTTTAAGGCTGACGACTTCTGCCTTTTTTAAAACAGAAAACATGGATGAAGCCTTTCCCACATGATGTCCATCTTACCTACCTGGGTTTCTTCTGATGCCACGCCTAAACATATCTCAAGTAAACTGGGCCTGGCACATTATGTGTATTAACATGTATTGCCAGTCCTTATTCTTTGGTGTTATTTCTTTCGATTTAGATGAAAAACTAATTTCTACTGAAAGAAAATACCCCATCAGTAAAGAAAAAAAAAAACCAAAACCAAACATTTCCTAGTCACTTGTAATTTTATGAATTAATGTGATGTGCAGATTCTGAATTAAATCAATGTTTTGTCTCTGTATATTTGAATTTTGTGTATATATGTTTAATGCTCTTGGAAATAGAAACCTTAGTGAATTGTTATTGGAAAATGTGATATGAACCACAGTGAATGTTCTGAGTATGCAGATTTATTTATTTTTTTAGTTTACAATGAAATATGTACTTCCCCGTAACATATGTATCTAAAAAGTATAATTGTTAACAAATGCTCAAAACGTTGATAATACTAATAGCATAACTGTACACTTAACATGAATTCCATTCCCAAAATGAATGAAGATTTAACTAAAATTGTTACTAACTAAGGTGACATTAGCATGAACATAATAAAGACCCAATTCAGGAATTCATTCATAGTTAAGGTGTACAGAGACAATTTGACAGGGTTATATCATTAGCACATGGATCCTTTTCTCTTTCATAATTCTGTTTTTATTTATCCATTCTCAGTTTGCGGATTCATTTAACTTTAATCCTCACAAATGGCTCCTAGTGAATTTTGACTGCTCTGCTATGTGGTAAGTATTACAGTAAAAGGAAACGTTGCAAGGGAAAAAAAAATCACATTATATTAGTCTGCCTTTCTACCAGTAAACATTTATTTACATTTCTCTATTGACGTGAGGAGAACTGGATAGTTTCAAGTCTTGTAAATTATTTACAAAATTCCCTTTCATTTAATCCAAGTTTCAAAAATGTGAAATTTAGAAATAGGCCTGAACTCTGCATTATGTTCCACAGAGAGAGAGAGGAGTCCCAAAAAGTATGTAGATTCATATTTGCTCCATTTTGGGACGGTTTAAAACAGAAATGAAAAACTTAATTTAAGGATATCAGTGCAATGAACAATATGCTAAAAAGAGATTTTGTTTTTCTTTTCCATACAATTTCTTTTTGTTTAAGCTTTTATCTTTTAAAAGCCTTTCTAAAAATGTTTGAGATTTGGCTAATGAAAAGCAGCTGATTTCAAAAAGGACTATTTATATAACTTTGTACTGCCTTTCAATTTCCCCAGATGACAGCAGAGACAACATTTTGATATAAAAAGATGCCAAAATAAAAACCCATAGACATACTTTCAAACAAACAGAAGTATCATAGCAGTAATAATAGCATGGTTTTGTTAAAAACATTCCATAATAGATGATCCTATTGTGTTCCAAACTAGATGTTTACCAGCATCACAACTAATGATACTTTTTAGCAAAACAGCTATTCGGTAATTGCAGACTATTTATCAAAATAAATGAAAACATTAATTTCAGTAATAATGGAATAAAATTTGCAAAAATGAGAAAAACGAAGGAAAAACTGAACGTTGAAAAGAAGACTCCAAAACATCATGCAGAGATAGGTCTCTTTATTTAAAAGAAGAATAAATGTGAGACAGTAATCACTCAGTTGCTTTTGGTTAACCTTTGGCTCTTTTAATATCCCCAGCAAAGCTGACTTTTCAGGTGATATATTACATTTTTGTACATAAATACTTTAGCTGATATGGGCATTTCAAATATTCCAAGCCATTATGGTCTTTTTTTTCTTTTCCTTAGGGTAAATGGTTTACATTTTGACCCTAATTCATCAGTAGCGGCAGTGATTAACCCAACACTCCAGTTTATAAGTACCTCATAACGTGCTGTGTCTCTGTGTATTTGGAAATAGGAAGACAATGAAACGAACTCCTTTGCTAGTTTCTCCCATCTTTTTCTCATTACTCAAACACATTGTTAAAAAAAAATAGCCACCTGAAAATAAGACAGTACACTATCATTCTCTTTCTATTCCCTAAAGTTTAATTTCTCGTTAATTCTACTTTCCCTGAAAACCTTGTGGAATTTTGTCAAAAGTGTTTTGCCTGGCTTTCCAGGAAAACAAGGTATATCCAATCCCACTGTGAATTCCATCTCAGATGATTTTAGCTTCCTCCTAGCAAAGCTTAGACTTCAGACTTAGGAAAGTATTTTTCTCCATTTTGTTTCTTGCTAGGTTTTTTTGTTTGGTTGGTTGGTTTGGTTTTTGTTGTTGTTTTCTGTTTTGGTTTTTGTTTGTTTGGGGGGTTTGTTTTCTTTTTAAATAAGGCATTGCATAAAATATTTGTTTTCACAGATAGGAAAATTCCATTACAAGGAATCTCAAGAGACTTTACAACACGTCTCCTTATTCAAAGTGAAAGTTTCAAAACTACAACCATACAGGCTTCATTTCAGCAAGGCATTTATGTATAGATGTTACACACTTAATAAAGAATGAGATGTACACTTAAACTCTTTGACTTGAAGCCAAATCCACCATCCAGCTAACTCTAAGATCCAGGTCCAAAATGTACCTCTCTTACCAACTATTACATTGCCTAAAAAGGTGAAATTTTATAAGAAAGGATGAAGGAAAATGGTGAAAAAAAAGTAATTGTGAAGGATACATAGTCCTCTTAGGATCTGTGGGAATAATTAAGCATGATATTGTGGTAATATGGAAAGAGTTCAGTAAATACTGAATATCATTTCAGAATCAAAGTAATCTGAGTTCCTTTGATGGGCAGGCTTCTAAATAACCCAGGCTGCTCAGCACTTTCTCCAGTAAACACTTGCATTTCTTTTCGCTGCAAGCTGATTAAGATAATCTAGCCATTAGATCTGTAATGTAATTATTTAACTACTCAGTGCATATGTGGTACTGCTATCATTTTGGATTTGGAGGCAATTTCATTATAAACCTTTTGGAAAATATTCTCAGACTTCTTGGTGTACAGAAAAGAGCAGTCAATTTCCTATAAAAATAAATTTAATATAGCCATTCCAAGAAGTGTATATTTTCAGTATTGAAATGTTAGAGTCCTTTAAAGACTTTGCCTTGAAACTACCAGTCAGTTTTGCCTGACTTGTTCAATTGCTACTCTGGAATATTACAAAATGGGAAGAAGTGTCTTCATTCAGAGAGAGTGAAAGTAATAATCCTTTAAAGTCTTGGTATTCTTGGTTTTTTATCACTCTTTTTAGGGCTGAAGTGTTAACTTTTGGTTGGGAAGGGTGTTTTAGTATCTGGAAGGAAGGTGCTTACAGGAAATGCTTGTCTGTAGGTCATAGAACACAGAATGGCTCAGGTTGGAAGATCATCTAGGTCCAACCAAGTGTATGCTTTCAAAGCCATGTATCTCTCTCTGTTTCAGTCCCTGTAATACTGCTTAGCCTATTAACTGTGTCTTGTAATTCAGCCACCTGCCGCAGCAGGTAATCAACCTGGGCACACTTTGTGCAGGTACCAGCCTTTTCTCCAGTAGAAGTATCTGGGCATCCATTGCAAACTACCACCTGTACTGATGTCTCCTTCCTTACCAGTTCTGTCTGGGTTTGAGCAGCAGTCTTCTCAGGGGCTGTCTCAGTAGACACACTGGGTTTGGCTCTGAGGTGAGTGCCCACCATTATGGCAGAGACATCCAGCACTCAGCCCTCTGGTGTGGACCTCCTGAGCAATCAGCACTTATCTGAGGTGTGGACCTACTTGCAGATTGCAGCACCCTTCCTGCATTCCCTGCCTACCTGAACTGCTGTGCAAGCTGCCACGTCACATCCTTCTGACGTGATTCTTCATTTGGCCAGGGGTATTTGCAAAGGAAGTCAAGAACACCACTCCTGTCATAGAATCACAGAATATGCCAAGTTGGAAGGGACCCACAAGGATCATTGAGTCCAACCCTTAGCCCTGCACAGGACCATCCCAAGAGTCACACCATGTGCCTGAGAGTATCATCTAAATGCTACCTGACCTCTTTCAGTTCTAGTGCTGTGACCAAATTGCCAGGGAGCCTGTTCCAAGACCCAACCACCCTCTGGGGAAAGAACCTTTTTCTAATATCCAACCTAAACCTCCCCGACACAACTTCAGGCCATTCCCTCAGGTCCTGTCACTGGTCAGCAGAGAGTCTGCCCCTCCTCTTCCCCTCACGAGGAAGTTGTGGACTAATACGAGGTCTCCCCTCAGTCTCCTCTTCTTCAGGCTGAACAGACCAAGTGACCTCAGCCGCTCCTCAGAGGGCTTCCCCTCAAGGCCCTTTACCATCCTTGTTGTCCTCCTTTGGATACTCTCTAGTAGCTTAATATCTTTCTTATACTGTGGTGCCCAAAACTGCACACAATATTCAAGGTGAGGCCGAACCAGTGCAGAGCAGAGCGGGACAATCCCCTCCTTCGACCAGCTGGTGGTGCTTTGCCTGATGCCCCCAGGACACGGTTGGCCCTCCTGGCTGCCAGGGCACTGCTGACTCACATCCAACTTGCCGTCGACCAGGATCCCCAAGTCCCTTTCCACGGCACAGCTTTTCAGCATCTCATTTCCCAGTCTGTAGGAACATCTGAGGTTGCCCCATCCCAGGTGCAGAATCCAGCACTTCTCCTTGCACTTCATATGGTTGGTGATTGCCCAGTCCTCTCATTTGTTGAGGCCTCCCTGGCTTTGAGGGAGTCAACAGCTCCTCCCGGTTTTGTATCATCTGCAGACTTGCTTAGTATCTCTTCTAGTCCTGTGCCCAAGTCATTTATGAAGATGTTGAAGAGCACAGGGCCCAAGATGGAGCGTTGTGGAACCCCACTAGTGACAGGTCGCCAGTCTGATGTCACCCCATTCACTATTACCCTCCATGATGTGTTTATCCAGCTCTTTTTCCCATCTGAGATAGGTGCATCTTGTCAGGTGTCAGTGGACCAGGTGTTGAGTAGATCATCCCATTTCTGGTCAAAAACCACAGTATTTTTCCAATTACACCAACCTCAGAGCCACTCATTGACCTGACAGATCTGCCTATTCCTATCAATATTATTCCTTGTTACTGGAAGAACTGAGGAAACTGTTCACTTGATCCCTCTACAATTGTCCCAGGGCCCTGAAATCGCTTTTAATTGCCCTTGGACTTCTCTTCGTTATTTCATTGCTGCCAGTTTGAACAACCAATGGCAGATAGTAATCAGAGGGCCTTACTAGACTGGACAGTTTGCCAGTAATGTCCCTTGTCCAGACCACACAAGCACTTACTGCAAAGTTTAAATAAATAGGGTGAAATCTAGGCGTGGTGTATAGAGGTGCAACTCAAGTGGTTTGTACACACTGATGACCAGGCTTTGGATTTATTTTAGTAATCCTTTTAGATAGTTTTTCATGGTTGCCAGATTAAGACCTGTGAAATCTCCTTTTAAAAAAGCAGCGACATCACTAAGGAAGTACGAGATGGCAGCATTTTTATGTCTTCTAAGCTAGATGTTCCTGCAGAATAGTTATCTGTTCCATTGTTTAACAGAGAAGAAATTAAGCTGTCACAAAACAATTAAGTACATTGCTTGTAACTTGGATTAGTTGCATACAGAATGAGCTACTGAAACATGAATATATCAAAGTAATCAAACATATCAAATAAAATACAGTAGAACAACTTAAGGTTTGTTAAAAATATTTACCCTAATTAAACGCGCTTTCAGTTAATAATTTCTTCCTTCTCTCCACAGAACATTTCCAGCACACAAATAAGTTATTATTTTTATTGAGAGCATTCTGAAAGTTTGTTGCTGTTTTTCATGTGCGTATGCTTACTTATCTTCAGCTATGTACTTTCCATACCTGAAGGAAAGCACTTAGCTGTTAACCTTAGTACTTCCCTGGCCATTAGTCATAGAGAGGCTTTTTGTTTGTTTGAATAAGATGTTTTATGACCACAGCCTAGATGTGAATGAGAGCTGGGAGTATGTACTGTCCTGTGCATTTATAAATACACAGTAAAATATTGGAAATTAGATTTTTTCTTAGAAATTTACAATTTTACATTAAAACATTAAAACACAGAAAAAAAAGGTTTGGACTTTGGTCATTTAGAATATTCCCTTGTTGATACAACTTTTGCTTACTTCGTAATGTATTTATAGTCCTAATATAATGATGTAGCAGTCTTTCCCTTCTTTGATTTACGGTTTCTTCTTCTTCTGCCTCTATAAACCCCAACATTCGTGGAGGTGAGTCAGTCTTACACAGCGTGAAGCATGAACGAGAAAAATCTTGTTATTAACCACTGGCAAAACATAGCTTATTCTCTCTAAAAGGGGCACACTGGCTTTTGAACCTCAGTCCAGTCACACCACTCCCTAGCTGGCAATAGTAAGGTATGCTTCTCAGTGTTACATTGTGCTGTAGCATGTCTGTCAGTAACTGTATATTGGACACTAAGGGCAGGGTGGTACAAGAGGGAAGCCTGAGTCGGGACCGGGTGGCTTGTCCCTGCCAGCGGCTGCAGCATGGAGAGACAGCAGCCAGCACCCACAAAGCCTCCCTGCGGCTGTGCACGGTGTTTCGGAAGCAACAGCTCTTCCCACGCAGCTTTGTACTGCAGTAATTTCAAGACAACTTCTGTTGACTGCAAACATTAACATTGCTTCAGCTAGTCTCACATTCTGGTGTGAGTGTCTATCACCATAAAAAGATCCTCTATGTCTGTTTCTTGTCTGTTTTTAAATATGCAGTCGTGCAGTCATGCTGCCCGTTCCTGCTGAGCCTTACACTTAACTACTTGTAAGTACAGTACTGATATGGCTGTGAAAAAGCACTGAAAATGGCACAGGCTGTGCTCAGGAAATATGCCAGTTTAAACACATTCAATTTGACTTCACTTCTTGTGGAAATATAATCCCTTAAATTTGTATTTTTAAATTTCTCAAATCGATTTCTTTCTTTTTTTCATACAGGGTGAAAAAAAGATCAGATTTAATAGGTGCCTTTAAATTAGAACCTCTTTACCTGCAGCATCACCATCAGGAGTCTGGTAATTTTACGGTTAAATAAGATTATTATTATTTTGTTTGCACACTGATATTTAATGGGAAAAAAGGACTTAAGATGAAAACTGAAATTCTTAAAACTACCTAAGTTGTTTAGGAGCCTATTTCCATTTTCTGAGTACCTGAGGGAGTTAAGCTTATTAAAGTGCAAGTATTTGTCTAATGAGATTAAAGTTAGTTAAAAGCAATAGAAGGAAAGTAATTTTATAAAGCATTATATTACTATTTTTGTATTGGGATTTCCCCAGTTCCAGACTTACCACTGATTCTTTATAGGAGTGTTGAGAAAATTCTGAATGGTCTTTTGGCTGTCAGGTAAACATATTACTGGGTGCTGTGTATCAAGTTCCTTAACCTGCCTTCCCCAACATATCTTTCTCCAGAATGGTTTCAGGATCTGATTTGGTCTTAGAGTTTCTAAAGTCTGTGACTTTTTTCTTAGCTATTTGTGTAATCTCTGATTCAAATTTTTCAAAAACCCATGTAAGGAGCAAAAACTCGCAGAAGACACAAAGAAGATGATGTCTCTGCTATATTTTTGAGTGATAGCTTTCTGTGACATTATCCTGTAGCTCTCGTGTTCTTACACTGGCTGTAGAGGAAGGCAGTAAAGAGCGGACTATCTGTCTTGTACAAAATGCTCATGAAAGCTCTTCACAAAATGCTCACAAAGAACTTACGAATCTTAGGCTCTGTACAAAGCTCCTTAATGGACTAGTGCTGCTCCTGTACATACCTAGGAACTGCAGAGTGATATTTGCCATCTTGAAGCCCATATTTGGTTATTAACAGAATAATTGTGAAGAAGGTCACAGCAGTGCAGTGTCAACATGTTGGTGGAACTTCTCTCATAACTTTCTCAAGAGAGCGAATCATATGTGGATGCTCTTACCATATATTTGATCTCATATTTTTCCTGGAATTGCTGGTCCTGACCTGCGTTCAGAAGTGTATCCTGAGTACTTTTATCTTCTCTCTGTTATGGTTATGAACTCATTGACATTTAAATTAATACCATCCAGAATTCCACCATTCACTAAAAAGCCCTAGGAAAAATGGATTCCTGTGCCTTAATCCTGAACTGGCATAAATCTTGCATTTTATTCCTTTCATCCATTTCTAATCAATGCAAATATAGAATAGTGCAGTAAACAGGAACATGCAGTAATTCTGGAGCTGAGGTTCACCCTCTAAAGGCTAGAATTGTTAAGAAAAAAAATATGTACCTTTTTTTTTTTGCCTTTTTAAATGAAAAATACAAGTTACAGCAAATACATATAAGGCACAAGCTTTTACTTTACATAAATTAAAAATATTTCTCTTCAGGAGAAAAAAAATCCAACCTTAACTAAAGTGAAAATATGTTCTTGTGACAACTGCTAGTGCTGATAAAAGAGCCTTAGGCCTTCCCCGGGTTAAATAACACCAGAAGACAATCAAGCCTTTCTTAAAAGTAGGTGCTATTAGTAAGGACACCTAGTTGACCTGAAAACTTTATCACCTCTGTTATGTAAAAAGTTGTTCAGCCTTCATCTTGCCTTCAGAAGCAGCGAGAGCATGTTCTATGATCTCACATAATGATTTCAAAGAGATCAGCTGTTTAATAGCCGTCTAGTAATGCTAATTTTTTTCTATTCTCTATTCTCATTTTCTCGTGCAAAAATATCAATTTTTGCAGTTGAACAACAGTTTTTAAATGCAAATGCCTCTAGTTAAACTTCCAACCCACACTTACGCCTTCAATAAACATAGTCAAATTTGCCACAGATTTACTACACAAAGGTGCTACAGTCCCTATTGATCCCTGTGTGATTTATGAAATGTCAGCACTCCTGTAAGTATGACTTGTCTAATGGAAGATCTTACTTTCTGAGTATGTCTCAGGTCTGAGAATTCCTATCATGGTTTACAAAGCAAATGAAGTAGTATTTTTGAATTCACTCATCTCTCACTCAGGAATTTAAATGAGCGGAAAAATATCTCTATCTGTGAGCAATTACTCTTAATAACCATATGGCAATTATGTGCGTCCCCAAGGGGAAAGTCTTTATTTTGTCATTAATTATAATTTTATGTGATTTGCATCATCACACCAGGAAGATTATACTAGCTTGCCTGACAGCCCAGGATATAGGTCAAATCCTAATGGCAGTGTTAGAATAATGCAGCTTTATACTTCATTGTGAACAGCACATATGCTCCCACAATGCAATTCCTCCTGGTTAAATACAGATGTAAGACTAAGGCTCGTAATCAAGGAATCAAGGGCTAAGCATTGATTAAATTCTGCTTCACAGCTTGTGAAAGGCGTTGTTGTGTATCATTAGACATAGCCCCTTGCAGGAGCGTAGGATTATTTATCTGTCACCAGTTGCTTTCCTGTCTTTGCCACCAGTCTTGCAGCTTTCAAACAAGAAATGGCTGCTACAATGCAGAAGAATATGAATGTTATCAGTTTACCTCGTTACTAAGCTGAGACAACCACATTCATTTCCTGAAGTCCAGGAACAGGTTAATGATTGTTGGTTGCTGTGTGTGTTTGGTTTTTTTTTTTTACCACCTGGAAACCAACATAGTAACAGGTTAAAGAACCCAATGACTATCTGTTACTGGGAAAGAAGGACCATGTTTTTTCCTATGTTTTGGCTGCATAGATGAGAGAACATCAGCAACAGAGCTTGTAACACAGGAAACAGCCCTTTTTTTGCTGGTTTTTTTATTATCTCCTAGGAAACATAAAGCCTGAAAATTATGTAAATGACATAGACTGGTCAAATTCAGAAGCTGCAGTTCTATATAGTACCTTGCAGTTCACAATTCCAGGAGCACTTAGCATTTTCCCTAGGAATTCAAGTACATACTTTCCCATGAAGCTTATACACCACTGCAGAGTAATAAAACAGAATAAGGAAGCTAAGCAGATGTTTCCTAGGGAAATTTTACATCTGTTTAATTTCTGTCATTGACTTACAGCAAGTAGCTATGTTACAATTTCCTTTACTATGAATTCAGTTTAATTACCTTATTACAGGAAAAACTAGATGCATCTTGACACTGTGTGTTTATATAAAAGATAATTAATAATACCCTCTACTTGCCTCCCTGGACTGCTTTGTGGCTTGGTCAATCTGTGTTTGTAATGGGCTTTCATTACAACAAACGAAAAGCCATAAAAAGTACAGAATACTATTGTCCAAGCAGGAAGAGGTCAAATTCTCAATCAACTTTTTCAGTCACTTATTAGACATGCTGAAGAATTAGCAACAAATATGAGTATAAAAGGTAGTTAGAAGTGGATTATTTTAAGTTCCCAGTTCACTAGGGTAAAGGTGATGACATTTCACAGCAGAGAGTGAGTGATGAAGTGAGTTTGGGGATTCTGCAAATTGTTTAAAACAAAATTAGTAACAGTCATTTTATGTGCTGCTTGTTTTTCTTACAAGAAGAAAATAAAACAGTATTTGGTCTGTCATCTCCACAGCATCTGCAGTATAAAAGAAAAGAAAATTGTGTTTCTTCTCTAAAAGGGCTTAATTTGTTAGTGGCATATTCTGACTAGATAAAGAATGAAGTTTATTACAAGCACCTTCATTTAACATGCTTCCAACTATCCTACTAGTTATTTAGTGGTCCAGTTGATACTGACGATGTTGAAATTTGTAGCAGACATAGAGTATAGCTAAGATACAGCTTTTTAATTAGCTGTATGGAATGATTGAAGGCTTTGGCTATTGTGATGATGCAACATGAACATTTTTTCTTCCAGGTCTTGTAACAGATTATCGGGTAAGTACAGCATCAGTGTAATACTTAATACTATTACTTGTATATACTGGTATTTTCAGGACTTTTATTTTCCATTACTATCATAAACCTCAAAAATTAATGTTTCTTTCCAAGAAGGATGCATCTCGCTAAATGTTTAACATTCCTCAAACTGAAATTTTAAACTCAATTTTTGAAAAACAAATTGTTTAAAGGCAAAAATTGTCTTCATGTGCAATATCTCAAGGTTCAGGCAGTAGGAAAGAATGATCCTAAAGTTGTGTTTGTTTTTTTTTCTTTAACACAGTGAATATCACAATTTAAAAATAAAAATAAAAGCATATGCATTTTAATCTTTAACCCATGGAAGCACTGTTGTTTTGAAATGGAAAATGGGCCTGCCATTATAGATGCTAGCCCCACAACTGCAAACAAGCCAATGTAACAAGCTTCTAAGATACTTATTTTTCTAAAGCCTTTCAGGAGAATCCAGGATGCACGAATAAAATTTGATTTGCCATGTCACCCTTCCATTCTGACACTAGGGCATTAAAACAGGAATAGATATTTCTACTATTATTTGATCTACCTCTAGGAACTGCCTGTGGCAATGTGGTTCACTTCAAAACCATTATGGAATGTAGTTTCTGCTGTAGCACTGCAATGGTGACTTCCTAACACAGGTGCCCTCTCTTCTCCTTGGTTGCAGCACTGGCAAATCCCCCTGGGCAGGAGGTTCCGCTCCCTGAAGCTTTGGTTCGTGCTTAGGATGTACGGGGTCAAGGGGCTGCAGGAGCACATCCGCAAGGTGATTTGCTTTCTTGGGTCACTTGGGGTGGGAAGGCAGGCTGGCTGCCTGGCTACTTTCAGTGACTTCTGTACACATCAGAAAGCACAGGCAACAGTCTGGGGCAGCTCAGTTCAGCAGCTCGGGCTGCTCGTTTGCCCCGTGTAAGGTCACAATTCTGTATCACGGCAGGATCAAAGCTGTCATCCATTTTATGTTAATCTTTAGGGAAGACAAGTCTAGGAATTAGGAATTTCTACAATATGGGACCCTAGTTCCCTCATGATTAAACTGGAGCACACTCGTGGTTTTATCGTGGAAACGTGTATATTCTTTACTTCTTTATCTTATAAATGTGCATGCATTGATAGCGTGTTTAGATTATGATTAAGGGATACAGTGACTTATATGGCATGTCTACTTCTGCTGCTACTTTGTTTTCTGTTTAAAATGCATATTTTATTAAAAGAAAAAAATGTGTACAATTTACAGTTTGTTAATGTTGTTATAAGTACTAAGTTTATTCTTGATATAAAAAGAAGGGGGTTTTAATCACTAAAAAAAACATCTGGCGCCAGTCTAAGTTATATATATACTTCCTCTGTAGCAGTAAAGTCAAATTCAAGCATACCTTTCATCTTTATGAAGTTTAGGGAAACTTCTGGTTAGGGGAGATCCATGTCTTGGCTTTAAATATTTACAAAAATATCCATTATCTAAAGGTCTGGTCTAGCATACCAACATCCCTGCAGACACACATTTAATACTACATATTGGGGTACTAAACAGAAGAATTCCTAAAAATGACTTTTTCCACTCTTGTAAAATCACTGTGTGAGGAAGTCTCTTTTGATTTGGAAAGGTTCTGGGATGGAGGGTACTCTCTTTGCTTATTTTAATCACATTATAATTTTCAATAGACTCTCCAAATATCAAAATTAGATTTTTATTCTTAATAAGGCTTTCAGAAATAAATTTTGGCAGCTATGGAATCTCAATGTACTGTCATCCTTATGTCAATCTCATACGCATCCTTCTGATGAAAAATTGGTATGAGGTTTGTTATCACTTTATTTTGCTACCATTACCATTCCCAGTGGGATTCTCTCTCAGGTTAGATTTCTGAAGACTGCAACTATGTCAGTATGTTGCCAAGTTTTTAAGTAGGGCTAAATCTCTCACTGGAAAAATGGGCTTGGAAGCCTCATATCAATTTCATGGCCTTCTGGTTTCCACAGGTCAGTATTTACATTCAACAAATTCCCTCTTTCCCTGTCTCTCAGATATTTCTCTGACTGTCCAGCTATATAATCATAGCTGAAGACCAAGTTTTGACATTTGAACAATACAGTTCAGGGAGGCTAAGCAAATCAATCTTTTCTTAAAAATATTGACTCCAAAATAAAACCTTATTTGTGAAGGTAATTCAGATAACTAGATTTCCAAGGGCTTGTAGAACTGAGTGTGTATGTTTTATATTTCATTAAGGACTACATTGTTCTCCAGTGTAGATACAAAAATAAGTTATGAAAGGGCAAGAGGGATAATTAAGTGCAGAATTTGGCTTACTGTATACTTCTTCAAACTGGAATGATTTACTTTCTCCTCACCCCCTACTCATTCCCCCCAGTGAATGCTGGTTTGATTCAGTGGGATCCAGAGCATTTTTTATAAAAAAAGAGTAATTTCTATCTTCAGCAAGCCTCTTCAAACTTAAATTTCAAGAAATAATTGCATTTCATTTGCTCTCTGCTCTATCAGAATTTAAGATATCTCTTGTGAGTTTTCAGACATGTTGGTAAAGTTATATCAGTAGCTGCAAAATAAAAATTAGAAATGTGTTTCATATCTTGCACATTTTACTCTCAGGAATTATCGTGAGCTCCAGATACATTGTGATGGCTTTACTTTGGCTAGAGTAGTAATGAAGTACGCAAACCAGCCTGATACTGGTTTGTATTTTCAAACTCATATATAAATTTCCAAATGAAAAGGAATTTTGAATTTAACTTCGCTTGTTAACTGCACTTTAATATTGCTCATACCAGTGCCTGGCCTTGAAAAATGTCTTTCTTTTAAACATGTTGTAGCTGAGCTTATAAAAATCCTAACATAGACGCTGTGGTCACCTAGGGGGAAAAAAAAAAAAGGACACTTCAGTTCCTAAGTCGTGGAAAACTGTGGGAAGATCTATGCAGTGTTTATAGATTTCTAGTTAGGCTTCTTTTGTGTGGCCAGGTATTCCTTACAAAGTCATTTGAGATTTTGAATAGTGATGAGCTTCTGACATGATATAGAGGGAAAAACCACTTATATGTCCTTAAGAAGCCACCCTATTTGTTGTGTAATTAGCAAGTTTCTATATGGAAAACCAAAGACATCTGCAACAGTCTCTTCATAACCTTTTTCTTTCCTGAATCTAAACTGTCACAAAAATTACTTGTCTCTTTCTGTCTTCTTTTCTTTCTCTCTTTTATTAGCATGTTTTAGGAAAAAGATGTTTGTTGTCTTTGCAGCCTCAAGGTTTACATCAGATGACTAGATAACTATTGCAACCTGCCATTTGCTTGAGGATGGCATTTAGGAACCAAAATATTCCTGGGACATGAGAATGTGTGACTTGGATTTAGATACAGTAATTTTTTTGTTTTCCAAACATTCATTACGCACTCCTCTCGCACATGGCATGTAATATTAACGTATTGCAAAGTATAGGTTTCAAAGCAGTGGTAAAGGGAAGGACAGTCATCTCTGAAGGATGTGGGAAGAGGCAAATACAAACTTTGGAGGTAAGTCCCAAAGCCACAGAGGAGATGTATGAAGAGGGCGAAACCAAGAACAATAACGGTCTTCTGGACTGATTCCAACCACTCCAACTCGGTATAAATGTGAAACTCAAGTGGCCCATTTGTAAATGGCCCATTTGCAAACTGCTTGACCATCTGTTACTCCTTTGTTGTTCTAAGTCCTCTCCAAGAGCCCAGAAGTAATTTGAGAAATTTAGGAGTTAGTGTGTTTTTGTATACAATCTCTATGAACATTCTGACTCAGCTGAATCCTCCTTAGGACCAGAAGTCATCAGATTACCACATGCTTCTTTCTTCACCAAGGATAATGAATTCCATTAAAAATTAACAGCAGAGTCCAAGAAACTGGACCAGTAAAGAACAGCAATGCCAGACATAGCATTTCAACAGGGGAATGGCACAGACCAAGTGGCTGTTGAGAAGACTCTTTGGACAGTATTTTCCTTCAGAGTGTAGTGGGATGCAAGCTAAGGCAGGCAAAGAGGTGAAATCTGTAGGAGGAAAAGTATGAAGTGATCAAGACTACGCTGGTGTGCTCATTTGCATGTACACAGTAGTGTACTCTGATGCTTCAGAGAAGCTCCCTGCAATTAAAAACTGGTTTGGGTCTTGAAGACTTTGCCCAAAAATTGAAATTCAGTTCAAACATTTCAATGGAGAAGAATTCATATTTATATTCACAGATACACATACAGAAATACTGATTTTTAAAACAGGGACATCTTAATGCTTCACAAGTTTTCTGCTTCTATGACTGATTATGTAAGACATTTCCCTTAATCTTAAATAACCAAATTCATTGAATCTCTCTGTTGTTTCCCTTCTCACTGCGGAAGAGCAAGGATTATTTACTTGAGATAATAGTGACATAAAAATTCCTTACAAGTTTCTTTTCTTCAATCAGATGAATTTCACTGTGAAGACCAGGGCTGATATTCTGTTCCTGTATAGCAAGACATTTCAGGACACTAACACTGTCCATGTGATTCCACTTTCAGAACCCATGTGAGGAAGGGATTGTCCAAATCCCCAAAACATAGAATCACAGAATGTCTTAGCTTGGGAGTGGCCTTAAAGATCATTTAGTTCCAACCCCCCTGCCATGGGCAGGGATACCATCCACTACACCAGTTTGCTCAGATGATAGTGCTAGAAACATTATGTGAGTTGATTTGTGTATGTCCACTTTTATTGCTCAATTGACAACATGACAGTGTTAAATAAAATAAATTTGAAAGATTAAATAATATCTGAATTCCAGCTTTAAGTTAATGGTGCTAGGGACACAGTCTGACAGAGATGTCAAAATGAAAAGCACTTGGGAGGGTTAAAATATCCAGGCTTGGTATGTACACATTCAGCAGAAAATTGAGAACAGCCTATCAGTTTTTTACCTCTTCTTCCTTCCTGCCCTTAGCTGCAGTGCCTGCAGTTCTACAAACAGGACTTTATTTTCACTGTGTTGTCTTGAAAAGTTGAAACCCTAAAGCAACGCGTCCTCCTGTGAGTTACTGCAGTGCTGATATCCAGAGTGTGGGTGCAGCTTTTGGACTCAAAGAGGAAGGTGTGATACCTAAAAGCCCTTTGGTTTTACAGAGTTTGAACTTCCAGGCGTAATAATATTTAACTTTACTGTTGCGGCAATCTTGGTAAGAGCAATTCAGGACAACAGCTAACAGTTCAAAGGTGCAGGGCCTTGGGTAACTGTATTTAAGCAAAGCTTTCCGTGTGAAACTCCAGTTAAATCACCACCTTCACTCCTTCCAGTTCTGTAAAATCTAAAACTCTTGGTGCCCCCCAGTGTCTTTACCAATCATTGCTACTTTTTAAGGCTCGCCATGAATAAAAGTACTTGCATTCTGACATGAATGCAAAATACTTTTAAAGTTTTTTTTTGTGACTTACTGAATATTTTCTATTTTCCCTTGCTTTTTTTTCTTCCAAATTCCTGAAAAATCCTTTAGTGGAAAAAGTGGACATAAATACCTGCTATAAAATGTACAGGAGGGGTCCAGAGCTTTCTTGTACAAACTTCTCTCAGTAAGCCAAATCTTAAATGTTTGTTTTATTCAGTTCTTACCCAGTTAAACATTCAGCTGAACCGTTGTGAAATTCTCATCTCACGTGACTTCTTTTATGGCTTTGATTTCCAAGACATAGTATATGTAGTGTGGAATTTTGCAGGGGCTTTTAACATGCTTGGTTAAAGCTATAGACCATGAGAATAGAAGGAGACAGTGAAAAACCATTCCCACACACATGCCTATTTCACATATGTTTTCCATGCACTTATGCATACAAGTATCTATATGTATACAAATACTTCTGGTTGGTTTTCGTAGCTGTAAACTCACGTTCATCATATTGGCAGAACATTCAAATGCCCTGAAAAGGACTGGGCATTCTATTGGTCTCATTCCTGGCTCAAAGAGCTTTTAGGCTAATTTTAGAGGGAGATGATAAATGAATGTAACAAACAGCAGGGAGGAAATGGTAACAACAGGAAGATTGGCTGGTTGTGTAGGCTACCAGTATGCCCAACGTGAAGGTTTTGAAGCCATATTTTGATTCAATATAAACTATGTTTTTCTATTTGAAGAAATAAAAAGAAAAAAAACAACAGAAAGCTATGATTAAGATTGCAAAATGTGTTGGTTTTTTTCTTTTTTTTCTTTTCTGTAATTTCTGTTTTGCCTTATTTTTGTCCTTTTGGAAAAAGTTCCTGTGAGATGAAACATTCCACATTTAACCCTGGCGCAAAGTGAAATGTTTCATTTTGGTTTGATATCTGTCCTTGAACTTGCAAAACCTTGAAGTGCAAAAGCAAGAAAAGACATGGGCTTAGTTGTTTATTTTTGTAAATTTTTTTGCAATAATAAATATATCAAAGCTAAAGAGCCTTTAAACATATTGTTTAGATGTTTCAGATAACTTTTGGTGTAGACAGGCTATTGCATGAAGACAAACTGTAATTCTAATAGCTGGTTGCCGTTGCTGTCTTTTTTTTTTTTTTTTTTTTTTAGGGTAGTGAGCACTAAGCTGATGTTATAGCCAGTGAGAAGGGAAATGGATAGGTAGTGCAGGTACCTGATGAGGATATAGGTTCTTTTTTCCCCAGTAATTTTGCCTTAATTTTCTGTTTGGAAAAAAGCAAAGCCAAACATGATATGAGCACTCAAGTATTACTGACTGATGTTAAGAATTCCCAGCTGGTTGTTACCATGCCTGTTGGTATTTTTCCTATTTATTTGATTTTGGAAGAGCACTGGTTTCCTATGCTTCAAAACACTTCCTCTGGCTTGGTGCCCAATGTCATTCTTTTTTTCCTCAGTAACTTATCAACAGGTTTGCTGAGATTTGCTATTCATTTTCTTGATTATACTTCCATCACCTTTCTTTTCAACTGAAGCTGAGCACCCAGGTCAGAAGAGTGAGCAAGTTCTCCCCTTCTTCAGAAATATTCTCATATTAAGTTAACTATTCTAAAATGTGTATCTTTCATGCTTAATTTGCACTGGAATTGTGACAATTTTCTCTCTCTGTATCTGTGCATTTCCCCTTTCCCTCTAAAGTCTTTTGGACTCTAGCCATTCCCAGCCTAAACTGACAGTGGTAGAAAACCTAAAGGAGAATTATTATTTACTATTAATATGGTATCATGAAATTGTGCTGAAATGTCTCATCAAGAAATAGGCTAGTACTGCCTAAGACAGGCTGAGCTACTAATACAGTAAAGGCTCAGTATGGTCTCTGAAAGTCATAAATGGGACGTAACTTAAGATAAACAGATGGTGATATGTGAATATTATCACATATCGGAAGAAGGAATGCAGAAAAGGAATGAAAATACTTTAGCAAACCTTTTCTCTTGATGAATCAAATTTATACAACATAGATACCTTCTTTCTCTTCTCAGCACGTCAGGCTGTCACATCAGTTTGAACACTTAGTCCTTCAGGATGAAAGATTTGAGATCTGTGCTGAGGTTGTCTTGGGACTAGTCTGTTTTCGGCTGAAGGTAAGACCTCCTATTTCTTCTGTCATGTTTTCTAGCAACACAATAACCTGCAATTGAATATAGTCTTTGTAAATCATACACTTGATTATTTTTTTAAGGAAAGTAAAGGGAGTTCAAGTAGAACAAAAGAGATTAAAGAAAGAAGCTTAAGACAATTTTGTTAAAACTTAATCAAAAGCTTAAGAGAAATTCAAGCATATTAGGATTTGGAAATATATAGTCAAGGCAAACAAATGTTGTAACCAGTCATACAATATGACTGTCATATTCTCTGATGAGATTTGATAAAGATGATAGTTTTAGTATATTTCCCTAGACATCTGTATATGATATGTGTGTGCCTGTTACATGTTTCTTGTCAAGTTAATTTATTGTGTGTGTATATTGAATATTCAATTTTATATATATAGTGACTATCCTAGATGAAAATTAGAGTACTATACAGTTTTTTATTTTTTTTTTTAAAGATAGTTTTTCATCTACAGAACTCTATAGTCAGACATGGAAAACTGAAGCAAGATATTTATAAGAACAGGTTACATGGGAGGCCAGCTTCCCAACTGCCCTTGGCCCTGATCTGCTTTTTATTGCTGAATATTATCCTTTTGCCCCGCTTGGCCTTTTATACCCCAAAATATCTCAACGTACCAAGTTCATTGATGTGGAGACCTTGCCTGATAGAAACTAGAAAACTCACTCTGCATTCAAAGCATAAAAGCTGCAGTAACTGGGAGGGTTCATTGTTTAATCAGACACTCAAAGGAGATCAGTGTCTTATTTTAGGTAATGAACTCATTTTATAGAGGAGCTTGCAACTAAAGCCTTTGTAAACGACTGGACTGGGACACTGAATCTGACCACCAAGCAACAATAATAACAGCACCAGTGTTTTCTAGTTCACACGATACCTAAATTAGCTTTCAGCTTTTCTGAAGGCTCGCAAGCACATCTTGGCTCCTTCTGGGTAGCGTGGTATTACTATTTGTCAAAAAATTCTTTCACCAGTCATTCAGTTGCCCCAGTTACCTGAGTTTGATGCAACTGGCTGAAGAAGCTAACAAATCTTTAACGATGAAGTAATGGTGAATTCATCTGGAACTGGAAAACGGTTTGCTCTGAATTTATATTTATACTGTTCAAAATAAAAGGAAGAACTGTCCCTAAAGGATCAGACAGACTACAGAACGTGGAGTTTTTTCAGTAAGTGGACACAAGAATATAATCTCTTTTCTAACAAGAACTTTTAAAAGATTTTGAGGAATAGGTTCTGTGCCTTGTATTGCTCAATAACAAGATGTTGGTTGCAGTCTGCTCTCTCACGTGGAACAAGCAAACACTAGTTTTCCAGATCCACAGACAGCTGTTAGTCAGTGCTCTACATTTACTTTAAAGGAACAGTCCTGGTGAAATAGAGCATAGCAACACAGGAATTGTCACTTTTGATCAGACCAGTGGCTCATCTACATCTGTTCTCCTGTCCCTGATGATCCAGAGGAAGAAATTACATCTACAGGGAAAGACAATTTTACAACAGAAGGTAAATATTGAACCCCTAGCTAAGAAAGTTTTGAAAAATTGTAGAATAAAGGCCTGATTCTACCAAAAACCAATGCTGAAAGAGCAGTGTTTTCACTGCTTGCCTAACTGGTCAAGAAAAAGAAAACAAAACTAATAAGCTTTTAAATAAAGATGTTTTTATGGCTATTTTTTCAGCTTTATTTTCTTTTTTATATCACTCCTTCAAAAATCTTCCTGTGATTTTTATAATTCTTATTGAAATGCATTTTAGAAGCAGAATATTTGTAACTTTTATGTAATTACAGTAGGACTATGGGCCAGGAGACTTGAACTATATAATACTGCAGATGTAAAACTAAGAAATATTTTTTTCTTCCTTCCTTTGTTCTTGAGAAACCCTTTTTTACATTTTTGCCTAGCTGTAACTTTCTATTTTTTGCCTTTCACACTGTTGAGCAAATGGACTAATTACCTATGACTTTCATATTATAATTATTTCATCAAATGTATCATGCCAAAGGGTTAGTTTTTGGCCTCCTTGTCATGACTGCAGATGAATACAAGTCAAGCTAGTCATTTCTCCAAGGGAGTAAGAATGCTGTCTTATTGAAGCTCACAGACTCAATCAAAGCTGGCTTCTCAAAGCTCTGGGAGAGGATTAGTCACTACTAACTTCAATTTGATGTGACACCTGAGTGTCACAGCAGCCCCAAGGTGGAGCTGTGAGAGTGGAACAGAAGAAAGATACACGAATCTTTCTCCTTCCTCCCCTCACCCCTGCGAACTTAACTGCTTGTATTGCCTAAAAGTCAGTGCTGTGCATTTCATATTAAAGGCAAGGACTGTCATTTTAATAATGTATTACCTTTGATAAGAAAGCAGGACATCATTGTCAACAGTGACTGACCCGTAATAGGTGGGGGCCTGTAAAACACCAAAGTTGTTCCATTTTCTTTGGTAGGAGCATTCCAGTTGCATAAATATCTCCTAGAAGAGTAAGGCTAAGCCATGAATTTCAGGATGTCATACAAAATTCCCAAGAACTTGTCCTAAGTCAGAACAAGGTTTTGACTTTGGTCCAACTCTATCTCTTTATATGATCTAAAACCATGAAAATTATACATTTATCCTTATTGCCAATGGGAAACTGTCTGCCTTATGCTTTGGATTTATACAGAAAAGGCTAAGCAGGAAGGTCACAACTACCCAGATTTGAGAGAAGGTGTTTTCTGATATGGATGTTTTCAAGAAGACCTATGCTGCTACAGTCACAAAACTGCCACTGAACAGATGGATTGGTCCATTTGTGACTCTTTTACCTCAGTGTTCAGTAAAGGAACACTGCAGGAAAAGCACAGATGCTCCCAGAATCTCTTGCAATCCGTTACCTCGACTGTAATAGAAAGAGTAAAGGTTGTGCAATAGCTAAGATACTTCCCCAAAGAATAAAATTATAGCACTCCAGATCAACCTGATAAATCCTAAACTATTATGGCAAACTGTCCAGCAAAGATGGAGCCATCTCTCAGTCTGCTGATAAAAAAGGTAGCCAGATGGGTTCCTTTAATTTGGCTAACAAAGACTGTCAAAGATATGCAGCTAGAACTTCACCCTATGACGTTAAATCTGACAAAAATCCCAAGGTTTTGGGGATGTCTTAATTTATTTTTTTCATTTAAAGTGATTTAGTACTGTTTTCGAAAATCTGATGATATCTTTTGTTTTATTTTCAAATGCTGATGGACATGATCTAGGAAAACCATTGTTTCAACATTAGCTGAACCTGCAAAAGAAGCAGTCCTCCCAACCTTCACTATTTGTGCATAAAGAAAATTAAGTACATTAGAAGGAGATGAAGTTCAATAGTGCATGCATGTAGAGTCTCTCTGACCTTCTGCAAGACATTTAACATTTTATATCTTTGTTTCTCAGAATGCAGAAGACTTTTTACTCCCAGTGGGTGGGTCAGTTTACCACATTTCTAAATTCCTTCAAACAAAAAAACCCACACTGTCGGATTCTGTGGTGGACACTTCCTACAGAATATGAGGCAAATGCTTTTTTAGGGCTTCTACTGACAGTACAAAACTTACTTATGCCAGGGACACATTACCTTAACAATTTCTTAATTAAGGGTAAGATTTCCATATTCATATTCAAAAGACTCTCACAGCAGCCATGCTTAAGTGAAGACTGAAAGGTTTGTTTTACGAAAGTTAGTATAGCTCATTGCAGAACTTCCTCCCATGTTTGTTTGATTAGATCCAAGAAGAGTGTAATGACATGGATACAATAATGAATGCTTTCACTTAGCCCATGACCTTAGGTCACAAAAAAGCATTCAGCTATAACAAATGCCCCAGTGTGAACACTGCTTCTAAACCCAAGGTAACCCATAAATCTCTTTGTAACTCAAAAGTTATCTCTTATGCTATCATCTTTTTGTAATGCTTTGATAGCAAAGCACTGAGAGATGAGAAAAGGGCTACTTGTTGCTGGTGCTACTTGGGCTTGGCTGCTTGGTAGGATTTATAGGTTCCAGACTTGCTTCTGAAATTCATCACCATATCCATTGAATTACAATTATTTCAGGGCTCAAACAAACTAAACGAGGCACTTCTTAAAAGCATTAACGAGGCCAAGAAGATCCATCTGGTCCCATGCCATCTGCGAGAGAAGTTTGTGCTACGTTTTGCTATTTGTTCCCGCACAGTGGAATCCACCCACATCAAGTTTGCCTGGCAGCACATCTCACAGCTGGCAACCGATCTTCTGAAAACATGGGAGCAAAACCACCACCAGCAGTAACAGCAATGAAGTACAAGTGGAGATGAGGTAATTAACTGGCTTTCTCTGTGTTGCCAAGTTTTATTTTAGGGGCAGGTGGGAAAGTAAAATTATGAAGGGAAAAGGTACAAAACCTGTTGTTATATAGCCCAGCTGCAGTAGCAAAATCCTTGCCAGCAAGTTGTGTTGTAACCTTAGTCATTTACTGTAGTTTCATCTTGCCTGTCTCCAGGATGCACATAGCCAAGGAGACTCGAGCTGTCATATCTTACCAGTTTGTAATCAAGAGCATTTATTCAACCAGGCAATGGAAACAGAAGTGCTAGTGCTCCCTCTGTTGTCCCCACTCTCCTCTTGCACACCCACTCCTCCCTTCACAGATGTAACAGAGAGGTGTTATAACCAATGAATTTAACATTACTATGGCTTCAGAAGAAATCCAAGTTGGGGAAGTTCAGTAACCTGTTTGGGTCCTATCTAAATAGGCACACACAAATGTCATTGGGGCATTGTCACAATTTGGGGCCCTGACATGTCATGACACACTTGCTGCAGTGATTTTGTAACTCAACAAAAGACAAAGGACTTCAAGACTTCCTTCATTGCACAGCCACATTGAGGGGGGTGACCACTAACTGAACACTCTCCATCCTTCTGGCAGGTTCTCTACTTTCCACTAAAGGGTTTGCTTTTAAAACTGTCATTTTGTCAAATATCAGCAAAGAGGTTATGCTGGCTTTCGGTTTCCACTTTGATCATTCATAATGAGGCCTCTTAAAAACTCCTCCTGAAGAGTTTTGTCAAAAGCCATGTACTACCTGGCATTCTATATTTTTAATCAAGTTACTATAAGCAGTGATTACTTGAAAATAATCTATAAGATATGTTCTGTGAAATTAAGTTATGATTTCTTTTTATGGCTACCATTCTGCTTACTTCATTGTGTAATAAATATTTGAGAAAATGTGCTAAGAAATGTGATGGCGAAATGTTACTTTTCGTTTCTCAAATTAGCTAACAAATGAGTAAAAATATGACAATAAAAATAGAAATTAAGAGAACTAACACCCAAAATATGCAGTGGTTCCCCCTTCAGTGGTTTTCTTCCATTAACAGTGACATGTGGAATATGAAAATATCGGAAAACAACTTTCACAGAAAGTCAAATCATGTGTACTTGACACAAACCATTGATACGTCATCCTGTTGAAGGCAGGTGCACTAAAGAGCTAAAATGAAAGTCAGAGGTGAAATGAAAGGCAGAACAATATTTGACTTTAAGAAGTACTTTTGCTGTTTTTAAAACATAGATTCCAGACAGTTATTTCTGTGCAAATAAGAACAACCTAATTAGCTACTCCAAGAAAAATAATGTGTAGGATTAATTTCTACACTTGCATTTTATTCTTCCTTTTACTGCTCATATTAACTTCTAAAACATCTTGAACAACTTGCACAATTATTCAGCTTTCTTCCTCTATGCCTTGTGAATATACTTCCTACGGCTGGGAAGTAGCAAGGGGACCATGAAACATGGAATGGGACAGTTAATTTGGCACATGGTCTGCTCCTACTTTCCAAAAGGGTCTGTGTGGATTTTTCTGTGGATTCCTAATCTCTCACTTCTGAGGCGCAAACTAGGAAGGACTACTATTTCTTTAAGGAATCAATTTCCCAGGGAATAGATGAAGAAATCTGGCAAAACCCTGTAATATTTGAGGGGGTAACTAAGCCATTTCACAAGACACTACTCTAATTTACAGTATCAGAAATTCTGACAGCATCATTCTCTCTAGCATAACCAATACGAAATTAAGCTTTCTGTAGTAGCACAATGCAACAGATTGGCAAACGGAAGAGAGCAGAAAATGCGGGCAGTTGTTTCCTTTCTCTGTTCGTCTTTTTTAAAACAACATTCCTTTGTTCTTATGACCTGGAAAACAATGTTCATACACAGCACATATGGTTCACACTGATACAATTTTACTACTTTTACTTCATGAAAACTCTAGAATCTCGGAGCCAGAGAGGAATTACACCTTGTCTATGAGACAGATCAGTATTTTGCATGTGAAATATATAACCAGGTCTGTCCAGGGATTAAAAAAAAAAATAAAAAAAAGATCAGATTTGGATCAAAGCTATCATAGAGTAAATCCAGGACAATTCCACTGAAATGAAATGGAGTTGCTTTGGTCTTAGGTGACTATAATTGAGATTAAAATCTGACTATTAAGGATTGGAAAAGAAAGGCATAAGGTAAGGCAACACTAAACTAAACATAAGAAGATTTTGGTGGAAATCCTCTCCATGGAAACCGCAGCAGAGGTGAACGATGCACACCTGTGTGTGAGACTCAAACTGCTGTAAAACTGGGATGCAGGCAGGATACACATCCAAACTCAGGAGAAGTAAAATGTTCCCAACAGCCCAGAAATCAGATATAGATCCCTCTAGATATTTGTGGGAAAATCTTGCCAAACCCAATATTCAATTAAGCATTTTTCAGTATATGGGTATCAGTTTTAGAAAAGGCTGTTGTCTACACACCAAAACTCCTCTTGGCAAAGAATTTAGGATTAAGGATAATTTAAAATATAAATGCAGTAAAAGTTAATTTATTCAATAGAAGTGACAAATCTTCTAATAAATAACAGTGACAAGACCCATAGAATTACATTTCCCCATGGCTAGCCCAATACAGAAATCTGAAGTTCACAGTTCTAGTTTTTCTGAAATTCTGGGATAATTTGAAAATGTAACTGGTGAAGGCCTTCATAGTATTCAATCTCTAATATCCTCTTTTTCCCATGTGATAATTCCTGTGCAAACTATTAATGTTAGGTCATCTGAAAAGGAAATCTGGGCTATGTAATCAATTCAAGAATAAGTGCTGAAAAGAACATTTTGAAAGAACATAACTGCTGTTTCTGTTCTGTGACTTTGCAACATATCTGTGAGAAACATTGTATTTATGAATAGTTAGTATGTTAACCTGCATTTATTGTGCCTTTTGTGCAAAAGCTAATACAGTCTGTGCTGATTAATACTGTTTGATATTAAAAATAATTACAAAATCTCAGAATTGTACTTTAGTAGAATACCCACATCGCAAGGACAACTGTGGCTATTAGAGAAGGAGGAAAAAAGCTAACTTTTCAGTAACCACAATTTATTTTTTTTAAAACTAGCAGAGTACTAGTACAGTATTTACATTCTTAATGACAGATTATATTTTATTACTGATGGTGAAATATTGAAAAGATATGTATTTATGGAAGTATTGGTAATATATTATACTCTGAACTGCATTATAAATATTAAAGTTCTAATTTACCCTTGCCTTTACATATAAGATTCTGCTCATGGCTGTTGTTTTGTTGTTGTTATTGTTTCCTGTAAGGATACTCTATGCGATGAGTAGTACTCACATTGCAGTTGCCTTAGAGCAGCAGTCTAAACCTTGAGAGGTATAAACTTCAATTTCTCAAAGACAATGAGAAATAAAACTGAGAACCCTGATGACTTGGGTGGTTGGCGGGGGCAGATTAAATAACCATCAATAGATAATATCTACATAGCATATGTAGAATTTGTGTGACTTAAATGGAAAAATAATCAGACGCTTAATGCTCTAATTGTAATTTGTGACCTGTCGACTTCCTTTAAAATCTGTGTCCAAACCCTGCTGAACAGACATGTAGTTTTTAATTGGCAACATTAATAAATGGAAACAAATGTATGATTACGGTCTGTCTTTGTTCTTAACCAAGCTTTTCCCATCTTATTCATGCCACATGCGCTGTAAGAGGTCCAAGTTCTCCACTAACATCAAGTCAGTGCCCTGATTTTCACCATCTATCACTTTTTCGCAGTGTGTCCTTCAAACGACTTTGCAAGTGGGAGTTTGCAAACTTTCCTGAGGGAAGTTCCTCCTCAGCAACATGCGTCTGAAAAATACATGGATATAACCAGGGCCGTGTCGATCCTTCTGTAAAGTCCTGCAGCTGGATCTGACACTGGAGCCAGCTGCCCAGCTTTGGCTTTGGTTTGCAGCTCCGGAGCCATCAGGTAGGACAGGGAAGGGACCCGTGCCATTAGTCCTGCCTGACTGCAGCCTATGTCCCCAGGGGCAGCTTGCAGCTGCAGTCTGTTTTGCTCCTTGCCCCTGTGCAACCCACGGGAAATTGGTGAAGCATGCCTTGGGAAAAATTTGATGGCAGCAGTGTCACAAACTCTAAATGTCTGCCCAGTTGGGTCTGAGATGATAGCTCGCATACTTGCACAGACAGTTTAATATGCTGTCTGCACTAATGGTGTAACAAGCTTAATGTATAACAAAAACCTGACAGTAACTGCAAGAAATGTTTCTCATGGGAAATTAAATGTCCACCCACACACAAGGGTCTATGTTAATACCAGAGGTGTAACTGCAGCTTAGTGTGCTAATTTGCATCTAGTTTGGCGTGCTAATTTGGATGTGGGTTGGTGTGATCCAGCTAGGGACTCCACAATCAGATTCGGCACATGGGATACATCCACCTGGGCCACCATCTTTTGCCCTGTAAGGCATCTTGTCTTTCATCTTGTCCCTCTGCTACGAAGTCCAGCTATTGCTGCTCAGACCTTCAGCAGAGCTGTGCTCCCAAAAAGGCCTGTCCAGCAGCTGTTGTTTCCAGGAGTGTTAGCACCACTTTCTGATGCTGGCGTGGTGGCCCTGCAGCTGTGCCACAGAGGTGGAGACGGAGCGGGTGGCCGTGGAGGTCAAGTGCTGTCTGTGAGGAAGGGTCGGGTGCCTGCCGCTGGCACCCAAGTCACGAGGGGGGCCGGGGCTTTGTGTTTGGGCCCATCTTCCCTGGAACCCGCCTCCTGTGGAGCTCGTCCTCCACAGAGCGGGGCGGCCAAGGAGTGAGCCGGGACCCTGCTGCACGGCCGCCTCTGAGGGGGCTGAAGGGCACCCACGGCATCTTCTCACTGGGAGGAAAGGAAGGAACAGCGGGTAACTGGGGTGTGTTGATGGGAGGTGGCCGACCTGCCATTCTGGGCAGCCAGAGTCGAGTTTGGCGCAGAAAGAGCCGCACCAATTCTGCTCCTTCAGACACCGAACTGTGCACGAAGGTAAGGGCCTCCTCTGCCTCGCAGGAACAGCGCAGCTCCGTGTTGCCAGTTCCCGCTGCTACTGAAAACGGGCTGGACAGGCAATAAACGAGACATTCTCAAGCCTCTCCCTTCTCGGCCGCTCTAACT
>VZRE01013793.1:89020-128337 GCA_013396775.1 Cephalopterus ornatus | reverse complement strand
GGCGTGGTGAGAGGGGATCCGCCCGCAGCCGGACCCGCGAGGGCCCCTGGGCTAAGGGGCCCCGGGCTGAGGGGCGGTGGCTGCCGGCGGGGCCGCATCGCCCTGTGCGCGCTGGGCTCAGCCGATCCCGGGCAGCTTCCCTTCGGGCAATGAATGGGGCGTGTGCCCGTGTGCTTCCCGGTGGTTCCCTGGCCTGCAGGCGGGCGTGCCCCTGGTGCGTCCTGGTGTGCCTCTCTGTGCCAGAAATTCATTCGTGTCAGTACTTGGATGAACTTCCTCCCAGCTTCAGGCACTCATAGGGAAGTACAGTGTCCTTGTCTGCGAACAGTTCCGGCTGAACGTGTGCGCGTTTGGCTGTCTCCTGGGGGAGAAATAGTGAGGCTGTGAGGACAACTAACAGGGATTAGAATAGGGGGAGGGAATATAGTACTAGGAGATACTTGACAGGTATATAAGTGTCTAAAAGGAGGGTGTCAAGATAATGGAACCAGGCTCTTCTCGATGGTGCCGAGCAATAGGACAAGAGGCAACTGATGCCCAGGAAGTACCACCTGGACGTGAGGTGACTGAGCACTGGAACAGATTGCCCAGAGAGGTTGTAGAGTCTCCCTCACTGGAGATGTTAAGGAGCTGTGTGGATGCAGTCACAACATGCAGAGCAATGTGCTCTGGGATAACCCTGCTTGAGCAGAGAGGTTGGATCAGATAATCCCACTGTGTACACTGGCAATGTGACCCATTCTCTGATTCTGTGAAAAACCAAACTGAAATTTTAAACTGGTTACCACTGGTCGCTTCTTGCACCCATACCTATATCTGCACTTGTGCATAGTCTGCAGCTGATTAAGAAGATTGCAAATTGACTCATCCTCTGTTGGAAGGGGTGCAGAATATACGGACCTACACTTTAATAGTTTTTGTTTTAAGTATTCCCTGTCTGGAACATGCTTGTACATACTGAAGTTAATGAAAAAAAATCTATTAACATACTGAAGTAAAAAAAACCTGGAAATTATGTCCCTTGTGGACAGATAAGGAGATCGAAATTACTACATTAAGAGCTTTCTGCAAACCCTCTTGAGGCAGCAGTAGGTGTCTCTTAATTTTTCTTTTTCAAATGTCTCCTCTGAAGTGATGAATTCTTGATGTTACTTGCAATATCTCTGCACGTGATACTTTGCAGAGGAAGAAGATACATCATAAATGTGAGCAAATCATATCAAGTCTTAAAAAAATGCTTCTTCCGAGCCAAATGTCATCTTTACTATTTCTTTAAGTAAAAAATCATTAAATTCCTCTTTTTAAAACTGAGAAACAAGCATTGCTTTAAACATGCAAGAGCTTTGTTTCTCTAAAGTGTAAAATGGGGACATTTTAGTGCATTCTAAATGAAATAAGTAGTTTTGAACATTTGCTGTGAATCTGTAAATATTTTCTTAATCTGAAAGTTTACTACACTCAGGCTTATTCATTCTGCTTTTACCTCCCCTCGAAGACTTTGCATGTAATTTTATTTATTAGCGTCATTGTTTCCTTTTTATTACCATCACTGTAATAAACAGTCGTTCTGACAGCGGTGTATAATCTGTCCTCCTCTGCACTGTGCCTTATTCTGTCAAATAAGAGTGAAAGCACTGGTGATTTCATTTAACAAGGCCAATTTTTGCTTAGCCATCTGTTACCATTCTTTGCAGTCTACTTGCCTCCCCAGGAGACCTCTGGTTAGAAGCAAAGTCTCTCCTTTCTTCTTCACCCCCCCTGTTTTTTTTCTTCTTCTTCTTTTCTTTCTTTGAACAGGGTAGAAAAGAGAACCTCAGTCTAAATGCCTTTACATCACAAAGCTGATCACTTTTTGAAAATGGCAAAGTGTCCAGACTCTCTGAGTAGCTTGCAACATCTGCTGCACTGTTTCTCTAATTGAAATGATAAGTTATGTGTTTCATGTGCGTATATTTAGGAAAGGGGGGAAGCGGCCGGTGCAAATGGCTGTGAAAGGCTTTTTGTAACTTGCAGGTATTTTCAGTTCCAGCATCAGTGATGGAGGCCCCCACTCCCAGCTCCGTGCACCTGAGCGACTGGCAGAGAAGTTACTTTGCTATTACCTCTGACACCTGCACACCCGCACAGAAGGCAGATGAGTACCGTGCCAAAATCCTGCGTATTCAGTATGCATGGGCAAACTCTGAGATCTCCCAGGCCTGTGCTGCCAACCTGTTCAAAAAGTACACGGAGAAATACTCTGCAATTATTGACTCTGGCAACATGGAGACCGGCTTGAATAACTATGCGGAAAACATTTTGACTTTGGCAAAGTGTCAGCAGAATGACAGTGACAAGTGGCAATCTGCCTTGACAACAGATAATGTATTTGAACTAAAGTGTGTGCAAGAGAGGATGCAGGCTGGCAAAATTTTCCAGAGCTCTCAGATGGCACCAACAGATGCCTGTGTACGAGCTGATAAAGGGGTCAATGCCTCCGCTGCTCCAGCTCTTTCTAAACTCTGTGTCTTCGGCAGTGCCGGAGAGACTGAGCTCTGTGCTGGCTCAGCAAAATGTGCAAGTCAGGGACCAGATCTCCTTGAGCATCCCTCGTCTTCAAAGTCTCTTCAAAGCCATGTGCCCCCTGTGACCAAAACTTCAGATACACTCCCTGCTGCTTCAGCCTCCTTAAGCAAAAGGGTTCAACCGGTTTTCCAGGCAACTCCACTGTTTGGAAGTAAAGAAGCCACAAGTGGTAGTTCTCTGAAAATGTCAGGTAGCTGTTGTGATGGGCAAAATTTGTCTCTTTTTAACCAGGCAGCTGCACTTGCATGGTCTGCAAGTTCTGGGAAAAGAAAAGCATTCTATGGTCTGGCTGATGAAGGCAGCACAGTTATTCCTAGCCCTGCTCCATGCCAGCCTCCCATTGACACAGAAACCAGTATTTTTTCAGGGCATAGAAACAGAAGTGAAGAGAGCAGTGCTCCAGGTTTTAAAACTGCAAAAGAACAGCTGTGGATGGATCAGCAAAAGAAATCTCAAAACCAAACCCAGCGTGCACCGGTCTCGTCATATGGAGGTGTAAAAAAATCCCTGGGTGCTGGCAGGTCTCGGGGTCCATTTGGCAAGTTTGTTCCTCCAGTTCCCAAGCAAGATGGAAGTGAAAATGGAGGAGCACAGTGTAAACCTCACACAAAAGGACCAACAGATTCATTGCTGCCTGTAGATGAACGGCTGAAAAACATAGAACCAAAAATGGTTGAGCTCATTATGCATGAGATCATGGACCATGGGCCCCCGGTCAACTGGGATGACATTGCCGGAGTTGAGTTTGCTAAAGCTACTATAAAGGAAATAGTGGTTTGGCCTATGCTGAGGCCAGACATCTTCACTGGGTTGCGTGGTCCTCCTAAAGGTATTCTGCTCTTTGGCCCCCCTGGGACTGGCAAGACTCTCATAGGCAAGTGCATCGCGTGCCAGTCTGGAGCAACTTTTTTTAGCATAAGTGCCTCTTCTCTGACTTCCAAATGGGTGGGTGAGGGGGAAAAGATGGTCCGTGCGCTGTTTGCTGTGGCACGATGTCAACAGCCAGCAGTGATTTTCATAGATGAAATTGATTCTCTTCTGTCTCAGCGTGGGGAGGGGGAGCATGAGTCATCAAGAAGAATAAAAACTGAATTTCTGGTCCAGTTAGATGGGGCAACAACTTCCTCTGAAGATCGTATTCTAGTGGTTGGGGCAACAAATCGACCCCAGGAGATTGATGAAGCTGCCCGAAGGAGACTGGTGAAGAGACTGTACATCCCTCTTCCGGAGGCCTCAGCCAGGAAGCAGATTGTTACCCGTCTCATGTCCAAGGAGCACTGCTCCCTACATGAAGAGGAAATTGAACTCATAGTTAATAAATCCGATGGGTTTTCTGGGGCAGACATGACACAGCTCTGCCGGGAAGCTTCTCTGGGCCCCATCCGCAGTCTGCAGTCCATGGACATCGCAACCATCCTGCCGGAGCAAGTACGGCCCATTGCTTTCCTGGACTTCGAGAATGCCTTCAGAACTGTGCGGCCCAGCGTCTCCTCCAAGGACCTGGAGCTTTATGAAACCTGGAACCAGACATTTGGCTGTGGTAGATGAACTGCATCCTGACTGTTTCACAGGAACATGCCTTTAACACTGCCATATATTAAACGTGGAAATTTAGAGTTGTCTGCACTTCTTTTTGTTTCTGTCTGGGAATTAAACCTTTTTACTTTATGCAGACAGATGTCCAGGCTCTGGCCTGAGGTTTTGCCAGCTGAAAAGACCATGAGGAACTACTGGTCACAAGATGAAAAATTGCTGAACACCAGTAACAGTGAGAAGCTGACAAAATTTACAGATAACTGCTGTGAAAGATGGATGAATTTCACTGATGTTTAAGGGGAAGGTGGTCAAACTTCACATACAATTGAAGGGAGTACTGGGGGTAATCTTGCAAAGCCCACCATGCTGTATTAGAAGGGGATCCAAGTAATATCAGGAACAGCAGTTTTGGGCAGGGATGTAGCAAAACTGGGACTGATGGGGAAAAGTAGTTAGAAACGCATTTTTTGGGAGGAGGCAGGAGCAGATGGAGAAAGGGACAAGGTGGATGTGGAGTTGCATGGAAAAATAGAAGGGGGAATAAAAGGGGAAAGTCTCTTGAGCAGTGCTGTTGTAAGCCTTGTGACACATCACTGCATTCTATCCCAGCTTCTTATTAAAAACTTTTTCTGATGATTTTCTGCCTGACCTTACTTTCTGTGCTGCATCAGCATGTGTGGATGTGTTTTATCGGGAGGTCTGGGCACCTGCAACCAGAGAAGAGGCCATGGGTCATAGAGGCTCTAGGACCTGGGGCCAGCCCAATGTGTGTATGACCAGGTGCTGTAGGGATCCCTGTGTGTGTGCAAACTTCTTCTAAAAAAAATCACTGGCAAACTTTAGGCTGGACTAGCTGGCAAGTAGGAGGAAAAGAGCATTTGGAAAGAGCCCAGGTATAAGCCAGTGGCAGGGCAAGAGGGCTCAGTATCTGGGAACGGATATTTGATGAACTTAAATTTCAAAGGCTCCATGAGCATGGTGTCCTTGTGAAACTGGAGAGCGGGGGGGGTTTATGTTGCACTATGGTGAGGTTTGGTCCTATTTGGCTGGAGATGAGGGACAGGATGGGGCTGTTGATGGATTCGTGTGAGTGCATTTGCTCTGTGTGTGTGTGTGTGTGTGTGTGCTGGTAAAGGCGCTACTTGCTCTGTGCTCTTGTTTCTGTGTGTGTGTTCCCAAATCTTTGGATTAGGGGCTCAGCCTTACTCCTGGCTGGACCCACAAGCAGAAACAACAGCAGCTGCATCCATCAAACTAAGATGGAAGATGCCTTACTCCAAGAGTGCTGGGCTCTAGTGATAAGGAAGGAGAAATCTTGTGCCCTAACATTGACTGGGTTCCACTGCTCCTTAAAAAATCTTGATACAACAATGGTAAAATTTCTGACTAGCTTGTGTTTGGCATTTCTTACCTAAGGTATGAAAGAATGCATGGCCTTTTGTTCACATAATCTGTCCTTGCCCACTGGCTGGACAGAGCTGCCCCTGAAGGGAAAATAAGTGGACTTCACCCCCCCTGATTCATTTGTTAGTGAACAAATGAATTTGTTAGCAGAACTGGCTGCTGTGGTGTCTGTGCTTCATTTTCAGTTCCTCTAAAGCACTTTTTTTCCTATTGGGGAAAATGCAGAGCTTAAAAGCTAGCCTTACTTAGATTTTTCTAAAAATGGATAAATGCTGTTTAGCTAGAGTTTTTTTAAAGCCGTTTGGGAACTTCAGGGGCTGGGAGACTATAGTGAGCCTTGAATCTAGAATAATTTGGAAGACTTGGAATTTCTCAGAGTTCATGCTGATTTAAACATAAAAGCCAGTTTTATTCATAGCTCATGTTTTTAATAAAGTCTGGTATGTATTAGAAATTGTTTTGCAGAGCTGTTAAAATTTAGGTATGGAAATTTACCTTCATTTTTAAATAGTGAATGTAGAATAATTAGATTATTTTGTAAGGATTATTTTGTGTAATGTGGTCCAAACTGAGTGACTTTTTTGCCACTTGAGTAAAGATTAAGAGATTAAGTCTTGTCTTACAAGTTCGGTATTGGAGAGCTATAAATACGTATTAGGTAAGATTTTTGCACTCTCCCAATATTTCTTTATAATTATTGCTCAGGCAAGTGAATAAAACACCAGGTCTTGTTTGTTAGTTGTTACTTACTTGTTTACTAAGACCTAAGAGTTGCTCCAGGGTAATAAATCTCTTATGTATGGATAAATAATTGCCTTATTTATGCTGGGAGTTACTCTGGTATGCTGTGAGCATTCTGTGGTCATCAGTGTGTCTGAATATTCACATTTCAATATAAATGGCTCTACAGAAGGACCAGTGAAAATGCACATGGTGATAGACAATAACACTCCCCCTAAGATGACTAGGACTGGGACAAAAGTGCTGTGCTGCTCTGTTAGTCTTCTGCAAAGTGGAACTTGTGAAAGAGATAAAAAGTAGAACTACAACACCAGACAAGAGTGTTACTCCTTATGTTACTCATTACTTAGCCCTCTCTTGAATTACATGAACATGCCTTTTTTTAAAAATCTATTTATTTTAGGAAACACAAAGAAATAGTGAAAGGAGATGTTAGGTAAAGATTATTCTGTTTTAGTAACAATGCAGGTAATATGGCCATCTCTTCAGCCATCTGGCATTATTCAGGCTTTGCTGCAGGGCTGACGAGGCAGCAGGACTTCAGATGTTACCCCAATATGTGCTTCATAACCCGCTATAACAGAGCCACCACATGAGCCATTAGATTGCAGTAACGTAATTTCCCAAAATAGAGAAAATTGCACAGAAGTGGGGCATGATTGTAATTTAAGGGAAATGGTGCAGATAAATCCACCTTAATGGATCTGTTTAGTTTATGCAGAAACCTGTGTACTTCATTATTTATTCTTTTTGGCTGGCTGAACTTTGGAAGAAGAAATGCAGGACTCTCCTCTGGTTTTGTGGTTCAGCAGCACTTGATGCACAATCTCTTGGTTTCTTTTAAAGGTAAATAATTGCAGTCCTGGAAAAGTGAGGTCTCTTTAATAAACAAGGCAATTCAGAATCTTCATTTTCTCTGTGCATCTTGTATTTGAGTTAGCTAAATTGTCTCAGAACAGTATGAAATCCCCAGGGGAATTTTCATTTACAGAAAACTATAGCAACACAAGTAGGGGAAAAGCTGATGAGGCAGCAATGATCATCACCTGCTAAGGTGAGTGGATAAAAACCAGACTGGCCTCTAAGAGCATTGCTAAGATTGTCCTTTTGAAATAAGGCAATTTCTTTCTAATAGAAATTATGGAACTACTCACAAGCCAAGGTGCCATTGGAAAACCACTCACCAAATAAGCAAAAATTACTATTAAAGTGATAATTTTGGTGGCAGTGAGAGTTTGGTCTTAGTGAGCACTTAGGACTTAAGAGATGCTTTGAACTGTAAGATACACAAGCAGTGTTTGTACTTGGCTTCAAACTTGTGAGTGGACATTCCTTTGAAATTTAAATGAAAGGACAGACTTGGGAGAGTTTTGAAAGAAGGCTCGTGAGTAGTTTTCTTACCTAAAGAGGTACTCTGGCAGTCTAACCTTGACTAACAACCAAGTGCCCACCCAGCCCTTCACTCCCCCTCCTCAGTGGGACAGGTTGGGAGAAAATAGGATGAGAGGGCTTGTGGGTTGAGGTAAAGACAGGGAGATCACTCACCAGTTACCACTGTGGGCAAAACTCACTCGGCATGGGGCAAATTAACTTACTGCCAGTTAAAATACATTAAAACATTGAAACAGTACCTTTACTCCCTGTTGTTTCAAACTCAACTTCATTCCCAGCTCTTCTACCCTGCCACCATGGGGCTCAGGTGGGTGGGATGCTGCAGTCAGTTTCTCACTGCAGCTTCTTCCCCCTCATGTTTTTCTTCTGCACTGCTTCAGGCACTCTGTATATTTAGGACAGCATGGGCTGTCTGATGGGCTGCAGTGTAGATACCTGCTCCACCATGGGTCTGTTGGAACCAGAGGTGTCCAAAGCAGGGCAACCCCTGGCCTTTCTCCACAGAGGCCACCCTTCCAGCACTCCACTATCCAAACCTTCACATCCACTCCCAACACAGATGCCTTCAGCAGAACAACTTACCTAACTGCTGCTTTTAGTGAAGATACACAAAATTCCCAAAGTCTAGATTTCTTAGCCTTGCTTTATACTATTTTATTACGATTCTTTATGTTATCTGCAGAAAAGCAATTATTTAAGGTGCTGTAGCTATAAGCAGCTGTAGTACTAATAGGTTTCTATTACTTGGTTTTGTCCCATTAGGTCAGAAACATCATATAATCTTGGCTTATAGATGTGAAGCCAAAATAGCATTATCACAGAGTTATGGGTCTGAAAAGGACTCTAAGAAAACATCAAACTCCCACTTCAGCTAGTGTGAATTAATTTTTGTGATTCTTGGTGCATGTTTTGCCTAATTTGTTCTTTAAAATTTGTTCTTTACTGAATGTTCTTTCCCATACCAGTGATATGATCACAGTCAGGACTTGATGCATTCAGTATATGCTGCAACGCAAACACAGTCTGGTTAAGTGTTTAATGTTAACCATTAATAAAGTTGCTTTCTTGCCTGGATTCTTCTTTAGCAAGATTGAAGGTGAGTAAAATTCTTCCCAGTGCCTCATCTCCATTGCTGAGATGCAAACCTTTTGTGCCTTATCCTGTCCATATTGCTCACAGGCACAGGGAAATGTTTAATCATCCCCTTTGTATCAGGTACTTAGAGCAGTTGTGATTTGTTATCATTCGGCATTACAATACTACCTGTACTAAAGAGATGTCCTGCTTCCACTCTTTTTGAGTGTCCTGTTGGTTAGACTTTGGATCACTTCTGCTCATGTCTCTTTGGCACTGAGATGCCCTGAACAGGACAGTGCCTGTCAGTGATAACGGGTGAAGCTGGAGCAGAGTAGGACTGAACATGAGCATAGGGTGGAAGATAGATGAACTATTTAGTGGGGCATGATGCTTGTGTTTTCAGTTTATAGCTCATTGTCAGCAAAGTTGTTCTGTAGTTCCTGTGTTTTCCTGTCTTTCCCGGCTTGGTTTCAGCAGCAAAGTTACGCAGCAGAGATTCCCTCTTCCACCACATAGTCACTAATGAATGCGTCGTCACTGCTGCAGGAAAGACCTGTGTGAAATCTCTGATATACCTTGTTGTTTGTCTATAACTGCACTGTGATTATGGTTTTACAACTGGTTTTAAAATAATAATTTTTATTTTCAGAAAATATCACACAAGAACACTCACATCAGGTACCTCCTGTGTTCATGTTCCCATATTGCCAAGGCATGTTACCTGTTCTAGAGAAATACTGGGTTGTTTTCTTGTGGAGAAGATAGAACAGCAAGAAAATGGCAATATTGTTCTCTTATTGAAGCTGAGGGTCAAGGAAAGTGATGGAAAGCTTCAGTGATGCTGTAAAGATACCAAATCTGTTTTTTGGCTGGCAGAGGGATGATGCAGTGCTTCCTCACTGTAGGTTACTGGGGATAAGAGGAAGAACTCCTCTTTCTTCACCCGGGCATGACCCGAGTTGTTAGCTGCTCAGGGAAGGGGGGCAACAGAAAAGGGGAACCTTCAGCTGTCTGAGTGCAAGCAGGGCCAAGGCTGCTGCTGCTGTGGTTTGGTTGTAGCATCACAACCATGTAGCTCATCCTGCCTTGCATGTGTGCAGCTGACGTTGTGTCTCAGACTCCCAGACAAACCCTAATCATGAGACTGCCCCTCTGTTTGGATTGGGTTGGTTTGTAGTCTGCGTGGGTAGGGTGGCACCTCATGTTCTGTCGTGCTTCCATGTTACACCTTCCTTTGGCTACAGGCATAATCAAACACCCAAGCTAGAAACACAGCTGGCCTCTACTGAGGCTTTTCACCAAAGCCACATAAGAAAAGCTTCCAGGAGCTGAGAATTTCCTTAAACTGGGCTGATAAAAAATTCCATTTTTAGATTAGTTTGCCTGGTTTTGGAACTGGAATACTGCAATCTGAAATTCTCACTGGGCTTTGTAAAGTGGAAACACCTAGGTACATGAAATTAAATGGACAGTCTGCTAATTCATTGCTTTGAAAGACTGTCCAACATGATTGTGTATTCACAGGGAAAAAACAATGCTGGCTTTTTTTTTTCAGAAGTAGATCACAAAATTCTAGGCAAAGGCTTGGGAAAATTCCTAGCCAATTCTTAAGGGTTTTGAGTTCTGTACTACGGGTTAAAATGTAATGAGAGATGAAACTCCCTAGCTTCTGCTTTAAATTTTGAGTGTTTACTTTTTTTTCCCTTTTTTTACTCTATTTACTGATATTAGTAAAACTGTCTCTTTATAACTTTTTACCTACAGCCAAAGGAGAGTATGTCTTTGCCAGTTGGAACCAGTTCCCCCTAAACCTGTTATTTATTAATAATTTTGATTAATAAGTCTCACCATCTAGAAATATTACTCAGTGATGATTAAGACCTACAAGTCTGTTTTCTCCTTTTCCAAATGGATAATTTTATTTTGTGACAGTTACAACTACTGACTGCTTCTCCTTGCAGATCTGATGTAACCAATAAGATTTCTTACAAGAGTTTTCATGAAATAGCTTGTGCTCACGTACTTAATTCAATATTCTGAAGAAGGAGAACTTTGGCCTTCATTTTTATTTCACCTATGGATCTTTTTTTACAAATTTGAAAAGAAAAGAAGAGGAGGAGTGCAATAGTGACATAGGGAGCTTGAATGCTCTAGATATATTGTACTTTTTGCACACCAATTGTTTGTGCTATGGAATGGATATAAATCTGGTGTAGTGAAGAATATACCTATTTACGTAGAATTATAGACAGTCCCGATTTTTCTTAAATGATGGAGAATTTTTTTTCCAGAGAGAGCATGAACTCTGGAAGATGGTTTCTGCAAGCTATTCTGGTGCCAGCTACTCTTATAAAAAAGAGGGAGAAAAATCAAAAAGAATCAGCAGAGAAAATGGAAAAGTGTTGTAGGGAAATCGATACACATAAAGATGCAAGTTAATATGTATACTTTCAAGTTATTTTGCCAATGATAGTATATTTGTCAATACCTGTCGATGGCTTAATGTTATATGAAAGCGTACATTTAGTGGTGATGGCACAAAACAGAAAAAAGAAAAACTCCACTTTCAAGGTCACAGAACCTCTGGGCTAGTATAGCTACAACTAGAGAGAAAGAAGAGGTAGAAAATACCAATAGAGATGGTAAGTCTGTTATTTTCTGAATGTCCCTTGTGGTTTTTCTTTCAGTGATTTTAATGCTAAATTTAAAAGGTTTCACCCTGCTTAATGTGGTGCCTTAGTGTCATATGACAGTGAGTCTTAGAGTTGACTGAAAAAAAGTAAATGTGATAATTAAAACACTGTGATATCAGAAGTCGTTCCAAAACCAGAAGTTTTGCACCAAAGAAATGCAAGATAAAATTTTCAGCAACTTTTGCTGTCATCTGCTGAAAATACACACTAACGCCCTGTCTGTACACGTCTCAGAAGGGACAGGGCTGAGCTTGCTGGGGACTGCTCCATTGTGGTTTCATTTATGAAAACTATTTCTCATGTGCTTTTAAAAATAGTTATGGTACTGCAATGCCCCAAATAGTTACAATAGTACAACTCCCTCCTCTGCTTGCCCCCCCCACCCCCCAGAGTAGGGGCAATTCATGCCAGGGAATGTTGCCTTTTGTCTGTAGAACATAATCCCCGTAAAAATTCCATCTTTTAAGGGTCTTTATTGCCTTTACAGCAGTGGAAAAGTAGTGCCACCTTATTTATATTGCTACAGAGGGATATAGGTATTGTCCACGGGTCAGTCCTAATATCCTGGACACATATGCCTGCAAATGCAGGTGGCAATGGCACTGCTGCTCCTCATCATCCACAGGCTGGGGATGTCTTTCACACAGCACTGTCAGCAGGAAAAATTGTGTCATGGGATACGTGAGCCAGATGAGCTCAAATGCTTTAGCTATGCCTGCACTTAGGACAGGATTAGAAAGTCTAAAAGATGCCTTGCTCATTCTATCCTATATAAGGCTTAAAAAATCATGGAGAAATGATTATCCATGCAAATCCTCTCCATTTCCAGTAACAGCAGTCTTTTCCAGGGAGATTAACCCTGCTGTAGTGCTGAGTTGATATTTTTTATAGCCTACCACCAGATGGAGTTCTTTTCCCAAAGAAGTCCATCCAATTTCTTAAGGAAACCCCAAGGGTAGTCAGTGTTCTGTTTCCTTGTTTTGTTACTTAAAATCATCCAGTGTTAATGACTTGTTACTGGAATTTTATTAATTATTATTAATATTTATTGTTTTTTTCGTTGTGTGGACTTCGATTTTTAAGATTTTTTTTTTTTTAGGGAGCTGTGAAAACCAGCCTGACATCTCTAAAGCTTCCTATTTAATAGAGAGGGTTCTAAAAGATTAATTTTACTTTGTGTCTCAGGTCAACTAAGGCTGGGAAAAGAGGTAAAAATCCTGATACAGTACTTTTGTGTTGAAAACTGATCCTTGATCTTAGGAATTTTAATAGCAGAGTGAATGAGCAGATATGAACAATCTCCCAGGCTGAAGATCCTGAAAATGTAGGTACATAACAGGTAGGTAACAGGTTCTGAGTCCAATTAATTCAACAGTCTCAATTCATTTGAGTTTTGATTGATAGTAAGTGGCATTTGTCGCTCTCTTAGTATTGCCTCACAAATAAAAATCATTAGTTCTGTTGCAATAGGGTCAAACACCAGGCGCCACTCTCACCCCAGCAGTGCGGGGACCTTCCTGACAGAACTGTGTGCTGGATGATTAGTTAACTTTTTGGGTGATCCCTCTGCTAACGTTCTGCTGAGCTGTCTGGGCAGTGCCAGGCATGCCTGCCTGTGGCCTGTAGTATGGAATTTTCATGACTGAAGAAACCACTTGACTGATTTTTCAGGTGAAATAATTCTCTGCAGCTGCTAAAGACTTCAGCCCCTTGAGAACATTTCAAGTGAAAATCACTGATGCCACCCTTGATCATTGATAAAGAATATTAAAACCCCATGTATATTTAGATATAGGTGGCTAATATTGCTCTATCTTCCTGAGTTGTACAGTTTCTCACTTCCCTGCTTTGAGGGTCAGATGCTCTGCAGCCAATTTACATCAATTCCTGGCACTGTTTTTAAAGGAAGCAAGGGGGAACAGCGTGAAATCTCACTTTCTGCCAACAACAGGAAGCGTACGCTCTTTGAGTCAGGCAGCTTGTTTCAGCCATACCTTTGGTTGAACCAACAAATTACTGGACTACAGATTCGGTCTTCAACACAGCACCACTCAACAAATCCTTGGAAAGGCAATGTCACCGAGAGGCGGCATGGATGGTCAGGGGGAAAGCTGTACTCTGCTGTAATTCCCTTTTTCAAAGGGAGCATTTGCTTTAAAGACCAGTCATCTGAGGGAAGAGAAAGGAAATTGGTGATAACATCCCTCCCTTGTTCAGTCCTAGAGGTCTGAACGTCTGAATGTGCTGCTACTGAAGTCTTTCCGGGGCTGATGGCTGGAGGAGTCTCCTGTTGGCTTCTGAGATAATGCCGTGTAACACAACTGTCCTGCCTACTGAGGCAAGGTGAAGAGGTACACTCTTGGGTCCTGTACTTAATTTTGTGCCTAAAGCAGGCCAAGGTCCTCTATGGGGTCTGGGAACTCGTTATGTAGTTTTCTGAGACTTCCATAAGTCAGTCTGAAATCTCTTTTATTTTTTTTTTCTTGGTATATAATTAAAATTGAAACTAATATGAGGCTACTGTAAAAATAGGTAAATCCTGTTTCTGCAATATTCATCTTTGGGATAGCCCACTTAGCCAGGCCCACTTTTGTATGCTGACCATAGGTGGCCTTTTTTCTTTTATTTATATATATATAATTTCTGTGTCACTGCAGTAATGCTTTTAGAAAGCTAACTGCAAAATCCAGTGGTTTTTACATCATTCCTCCCAGGGTCTAAAGAAACTAAGAACAAGTAAAGTGCATATTCTGAAGAAGTTATTCCTTGTATTTTACTGTCCCCCAAGTATTTTTTAATATTGTGTAAATTTGCTTTCCCCTTTCTACTGCCACCAAACCTCCACGTGTTGGTTTCTTGTAGGTATTTCTTTTCAAACTACAGGCTAGCAAACTTGTCAAGGTGTGCTGTGGGGCTGAATGCAACCCTCATGAGGAAATGGGATGTCTCAAGGTGCCAAGATGAGTTCCCTGAAGGGAAAGGGCCAGGGCTGGGCTGGGATGCTGCCTGCTTTCCTCCTGTGTAGACCCATGCACTTGCTGCAGCTTGGATGCTGGAGGAGCTGGTGGGCCTCAGCAGGGCATGTCCCAGGCTGGCGGTAGGGCCCTGGGGAAGGGCCCTGACTGATGTGTTGTCAGGTGGCAGTGGCACTGGGACAGCTTAGAAAGCCAGACCTGTCTACCCACTTATGACAAAGCATTTATTCTTCTTTTCTGGAGAAAAAGCTCCAAGCATGACCTCAGGAAACACTGAGACAGATGGGCTGTGTAACTTCCCGTGTTGGCATGGTGTGAAACAGCAAAGGGACTTGGCCCTCTGTCCCTGCATGCCTTGTGGAGAGGCTCTGCTGGGAGGCGCTGAATGGCATCAGCCTCCCTCTTGCCACTGCCCTGGAGACTTTACCTTGCTTAATATTAGTGCAGTCAGGGCTTTGAGAAGTAAGATCTTGATACAATATTCATAAAATAAAATTATGGAAGTAGCCAGAGACTTAGGAGCACAAGTACACAGCACAGTAGGATGTTGAAATGATGGGTTTTGAGTCGAATATTTCTCTAATTGTAGAGGAAATTAGGCAAGCAGTTTATACAGGAGAAGCAGAACCAAAAGGAAAGCTCTCAGTTTTCCCCCTTGGCACATGCTGTTTCTCCAGAGAAGCTGTGGTGATCCTGCAAAGTTTGACAAGGAGGGTGTAACAAGTTCTTCCCTATTTTCTGGAAATCCCACCCTCTTTCCACAGCTTATCTGAAGTTTCTATTTTGCATGTTGGTATTTGTACAAAGTTTCCAGTGAGCTTCATGTTTTCTGTTGCAAATGAGGCTGTAACTAAAGCCGTCATAGGTTGCTGTTTTTTTTTTTTTTTTTTTTTTTTTTGGAGCATTATATTTTCACATGGCTATTGCCCTGTTGAGTTTTTGGGTTTTTTGTTTGTTTGGTTGGTTGGTTTGGTTTGTTTGGGGTTTTTTTCCTGATATAGTTGGGAGGGTAAACAGAGTGATTTTGGTTTTGTTTTTAAGGCTTAGAAAAGCATCACAATTTGTTAAATTGGTTGGTCACCATAAAACTGATATTTGAGCAGAACATTATGTATCCATAGAAAAACTAAGAGGGCCCACAGTGCTGTACACCAGACAGAGGGCCTCTCTCCCAGTATTGTTTTCCTTTTTATCTGTGCCTCATTTAAAGACATTTGCAAGACAAAAGCTGTCTAGCTTCAACAACTAATCATGGAACAGAATATATATCTTTATACGTTTGGTCAAAATATTCTGTGAATTTAGGCAATGTAGGATGTTTTCAGTAACAAAGACGTGGAAGGAGAACTGGCAGCTCTTGGTTAAAAATTTATAAATTATTGAATATTTTCAATTAGACAAACATATAGTATATACACATATATAGTGTGCACACCCACCGACACACCAACTTTGATGTAATCTAAATGCTGAATTCTTAGAGTTGTGGTCTTTTTTTCAATTCTTAGGTGTTGGTGCAAGCATCTGCAAATGGGAATTCCTGAGATTAGTGCCCACCAAAGAGCAAACCTACAGCTGGACACAAACAAGTGTTAGGAGACCAGGCTCCCAATCCTGATTTTGTCAAAAACTTATTGCATGATCTTGCGTAAGGAATTCAGGGTTTTTTTTGTTCTACAATTTCCCTTTCAGGGAAGGGGAAGGATGTAATTGTTTCACAGTAGTGCTGCTGTTTACCAGCTTTTCAGAAAATGTGTCTTGAATTTTGGAAACTATTGAATAAATTCAAAGATAATAGGAAGAAATTATATTACTTTTTGGTTCAAAGCAATTTCCACTTATTGTAATCTTGCACACATACGCACATACCACACGCCCAAGTCAACAGAGCTACACACCTGCTCTATTTGAAACCAAAATGAGTATTCTCAAGAACTGTGTATCTCCAGAGTCTGGGTTACTAAGAAAAGAGAAATTTTGTTTAACATTAATGAGAGCATGAAAGGAATTGTTGAAAAGGATCTACACTACGTGATTCTCTGCTTTGTCAGGTACTGAAGAAAAAAAGGAAGTGTGAATGTATACTGAGAACACCTGCGTTGGCTGTCTGGATTTGGCAGGGGTGGTGGGTTAAGGGTTTCGTCAGTAAGATCCAAATAAAAAATAGTTTTAGCTCACAAATTGATTTCAGGTTTAAGGATAATCAAGAGAAGAGGACAACCCTCCCATAGTATAACAGACACTACAATGGGCATAAAACTATTGAAAAAGGTAGAATATTTTTTATTTCCCTGAAATGCACTGGGTTTGGCTTTTCTTAATTCTGTGGTAATAACCCTTATGGTAGAGAGTAATTTCTTCACTGCTGAACTCGATGTGTTAATTTTTCCACCCAATCTTCTACCACCCTTCATTTCCCTTCTGGTCTGCCTATCACTTCTGGTACATTTGCTCCTACCTTCAATGACCAGTGGATAAGCTATCAAGAACTAGTTAATGAAATTCAGGCATATGCCTATAGTCTCCTTCTCCTGGCTTGGGCTTTGGAATTTTGTTGAAAATGCTTAATTTCAGGTGACTTATTGTATTAATGCATGCATTTCACGGATTTCCTAAAACTACTCCCGCTTTTCCTCTGGTGTTTCTCTACTCTTTCTGCTGATCAGGGTCCCGTCTTTGTACAAAGGTCAGTGAAACGTGATGTAGTTGTGACTCAGGGAGAAGCAGCTGGATGCGCACGAACTGCAGGGTCTGTTCATACTGTGTGTTCTTCAGCAGTTTGAGTATTTTCACTTATTCAGGTTTACCCTGGTTCCTGCAGTAGAAATTCTCTTGTCAGGTACTATCATAAAATCAGTGTCAGAGCTTATAAAACTGGTTTGTGTCTCAGCCTTATTTACAAAGAGAGTGTGAGACAGATGTTTCCAAAGCAGAAGTAATCATTCTAATTTGTACCAATATTTAATGAGTCCAAAAAAACCCCTACATCCGTAAATGTGTTAGGCGCAATCCCCATGTGCATTTGCTAGACTATGCAAATAAAATACTATATATATTATTCGCCTAGAACTAAGTGACTGGATGCAGTACAAAAAGAAAGAGTTTGTGAATTTTTTGGAGATAGACTTGGGGAGGTAAATTGCATACCTGCTTTGCCAAAAAAACCCCATAAAATTTATGTAACAATGCTTTGGTTACTGCTCACAAATACGTTTCTAGCAAGTATTTACACTCTCTTCTTTTTCTTCAACACAATGGAGTCTGTGTTCTCTCCCATGGCTGCACTCAGGAATCTGTAAGATGATAAAGGTACATTTTCGTGCCGTACAACTACCAGCAAAAACAAACCTGGAGTGTTTGAACGTCCCCTAATGTTAGGAGCTCTCTGGATCTCTGTTTTAATTTATACGATGATTAATTCTTGTAAATGCAACAGGGACACTATAAAGTAAAAGCTGCAGTCAAACTGACATTATGTCCTTTGAAAAAAAATAGGGTGGAGTAGAAAAAGAGAAACCCCTCTTTTATTTCTAGTACATCATATCTACGTATGAAGCTGTCCCCTCAATACTCATGCTATTTTCCCAGTTTTTTTGGTAAAGTGCATGCAGGGCTAGCATGTGCAAGGGCTCTGATAGGTTGCTGAAGCTTTGCAACCAGAGGCCCCCATCCCTGCTTCCTAGGGCAGTGGGGACAGAAGCTAGGCTTCTCTGGGGTCCTTGGCTCTGCTCTTGGTAGTAAGGAGTTTACAAGGGACGTTAGCCCAGCATCTATGAATTTTGGTGCATGCAAATAGAGGATAATAGCTCAAGCTCAGGTTTGCTGCTTGTTCATAAGTTTATGCACTTTAAATTGAAAAATCAGAGCACGCTTGAAATTAGTCACTAAAATGTGAAGTGATTGAACAGAGGGTTTTGACCCCAAAAACTTCAGCAGAGACCTGCCAAGTCCTCCCTGCCTGTATCACAGGTTTCCCTAGAAGATACTGAGAGCAACCCCAGGCCAACAGTAAGGTCAAATTTAAAATTTAATCTGGTTGAACCTTGAGTGGGAAACAAGAAGTGAAAACTGTCAACTGTGCCCAGATCCATTCAGATCACTTCTAGGGACAGTTTTGATACCAAATTATCCTTGTTATGCAAAGTTCCTCACCAACCGGCTGGTTCCCAGTTATGCATGGGGAGAAGCGGTGGCCACATCTGCTTCCCGTTTTGCCCTCTCGGAGACGAGCCATCTGTTTGGCCTCATCCCGAACAGCCTGCTCAGGGCTGATTAACTTCCTCACCCCCATCAGCCCCAGGCTCACTGTCTGCTGCAAGGTGTAGATTTTTTTTCTACTTTTTTTTTTTTCTTCTTTTTTCTTCCCTAACTGCTCATAAACCAGAACCTTCACTTCTCTCCCAAGGGACAGGAAGGCGTTGGTTTGTGTGATTTGCAGCCGCCACCAGTGGCAGCAACAGCAGCAGCTACCCTCTATCATTCACATTTCATACGTGTGGTCAGGACAGATAAAACCAGGAATTTTTCTATGTCCTGGGATGGTCTTTAAAGCAGTGACACCTTCCTTTATATGAAAAGAAAAAAAAAGAAGTTGTAATGTTAAATGCAGCAGAAGTCTCACTGCAGTTAGCAGGAATCTGTTCATTTAGCAAGAGTCGTGCTCGCTGCAGCCTTTTTTTGTTTAAATGTGATGAACTCCTGCCATCTGAAGCCTGGCTTTGGATTTCTCACTCCCATTTTCAGTGAAATTCTGCAAAAGTTTGTCCCTCCTGTTTCCTGCATATGCATGTTTTGGCCATTATAGCAGGATTTCAGAAACACTGCATGTCTGCCTCTGCCAGTGGCTTCAGTCAGAATTGCATGTTCAGCAGCCCTGAAAAGTCAAAGTCTATGGGGTCAGACTAAAGATGCATCAAAAATTAAAATTTAGAAACTGGAATAATGGACCTCCTATTAAGATTAACATTTCTGTTGCCTTCCACATGCCAGGTTTGAGTAATTTTTGTCTTCCATGATGCATTTGGACCAGAATTTGTTCTCATGTACCATTTTCCTTCCAGACAAGAAGCTGCTTGCGTTTCATGCTGGTGGACACTACCTGGCTGGCCCATAGCTGGGAAGCATGCCCTAGAGCTCTGACCCACAAGACAGGCATGAACAGTTTTTTCAGACATAAAACATTTTGGTTTTCCAGTTGCCACGTTTTCAGCTTTCAAGCTGTCGGTACTGCTGTTGAAGCTTTCAGTGAAAGCTTTTCCTTTATTTTTGACCATCTCACAAGCTGCCAAAAGCAGTGCAATATCTTCAGTACACTGGCAAAGTCAGGAGCATTTCTAACCCCTTTTCCCCAAATAAGGTGTTGAATGATTCACACACACATCAAAAAAATAGGAAATTGTGACATTACCAGGTCTGCATGCTCCAGATCTGGCTCTGAGTTCTCGTTTTGATATCTACTAGAAGGATCATGTGTGTTTAAGTGTATTTAGCATTGGTTGTTGAGCACACATTAACACTGTTTTGGTGTTCAGACGGTTATGTATGGATTGGGAAGCCTTTCTGGGGACTCAAGGCTGAAAATAATCACCCCTGCTAGTTGCAGGTTTTGTCTATGTAACAATTTGTATCTTGGCACCTACCACAGTTTCTGATGTAATATAATCAAGCTATTGGAGTAGAAAAAAGTATAAATATGATGATTTGAAGAAGTCTTTGAAACATAACAGACAGATGCCCAGAATAGATTTTGAGGCACACAGTCTTGCATTTAAATCTGGGGATGTCTCAACTTTGGTCCAAGGATTTATTAACATTGATTGCGATTATTACATTAAGTCTATTTTTGTAATTATTATTATTATTAAACAAACCTTTTTTTTTTTTTTTTGCAAAAGAGTCACCTGCTGAAACAGAAATCTGTAGTTTGTTTCCTTTACTTAGAACTAACTATGATGGGGAACAAAGGAATTAGGATGTTAGTTCCTTCTTGCAGACAACTAGTCATAGTTTATGACAAAACTATATCACATAAACTTAAGGAAAATTTAGATTTTGGAAACCTGTAAAAGAATTAATTGCAATACCATTAGAGTTTGTTTTGGGTTTGTTTTCCTATTTTTTAAAATCTCATTTTGTTCCTAATAATACAGTTTTACAAATGGAAATATTTCTAAAACTTTAAAAATGGTGCTTTTTTAAGCAAAACACTGATTCTTGTTAGCATTAAATATCTGATGTGAAATTTACTGTGCTGGAATCTGAAGGGACACCCACAGAGAAATCACCTTTGCTATGGCAAATAGTAGAAATAATTTCTCTGTGTTTTATTTTGAATTACCATGATTCTACATGCAGAGGTAATTGTGTTCTGTAATGACTTCGTCTGATTAGTGGGAGGGAAGGGTAAGAGGAGAGGGCTGGAGAGGAAGCAACCGTCTCAAAGTCGGCTGCTCACAGGAGCCTTGTGTGTTTTTTGGACAGGGACACTGGAGGTAGCAGGTAGCCAGTTTAGGACTTGATCTTCAGCTGGAGCTGGATAAGCAAGGCTGCCTCACGCAGGTGGTGAGCATGGGGTGATGACACAGCTTGGCTTTTTTTGGCCCCAAAGGATGGGTTGTGAGGACAGCAGGGATGGACTCCCTGTGGAGCGGGGTGTGGGTGTGGCAGCAGTGGCTGAGGCCCTGCTCAAGGCTCAGCGCTCCCCGAGCCCACAGAGCTCTGTGTGCCTGCCCCTCACCTTACAGTGTGCCCCCCACACAGTCACCACCCTGCAGACACAGGGCCTCCAGCTGTGCTCAACGACTTCATCACCCACCAGCAGAGTGAGAAAAGGATTCAGGGGTTTGGGGTTTTTTACCTTGTTCTTTTGTCTTAAAGGATGCATCTCACTTTGCAGACATAATTTAATAACATTTCCAATTTTTATGAAATTTACTTTTTTTTTTCCAAATACAATATTCTCAAGGAAAAATGAAGTTACAATATAAAACCACAGCAAAAAAAAAAAGGTGTAAATACAACTTTTCCATTAGAAAAGGCAATTCCTGGGGAAGGTCTGGGAAGCAGTAATTTTTTACTTTTTGAAAACAGACATAAACTTAAAGCCACTCACATATTCACTCCTTTTAAATTTCAGCTAAGCTATGTCAGGGTATTGCACTGTAGCAAAAAAAGAGAAAAAAGGAGGTTACACTAAATTAGTTTTCCGAGGGCACAGTTTGTTTCGATATATACAGACACAGCATCCTATTTCCATGCCATCCTTTCATATGTTCATAAATAAAATTATTGAACCACTTGTTTCAAAACAAATTGAAGACGATTTTGTGCAAAAAAGAAAAAAACACTGCAAAAAAACAAATCTAAGAAAGCCCTTTCATGAACAGAGAATGCCATTTAGACTATGCCCTCTCCTACACTGTGCCTTAATATACTTACTTATACTACTGTACTGTTTACTATACAACATCAACATATTCTGTTATAGTATAAATAAGAAAACTCCAGAGCCAGGAAAGAAACCCACTGTGACTGACAGTGCACCATCATGTCATATAAACCATTTTAGATCTATATACAAATACATATGTATATAAAATATTAATGATACACAAAGCCACAGACAGGGCATGTGCATGTCGGGAAGAGAAGTGACAGAGAGACTCGGGCACGTGCATATGTGCACAGAGATGTTGTGAAGGCAGCAAACCTACCCACTAATCAGAAATAACATTTCAAAGCCAAGTTTGAGGCAGTCTTAAACTCCACTGGAGCTGTGCTTGTTTACACGGTTCATGAACGTGGCGTTACCTGTGTCAGATTTTGGCGAAAGCAAAGAAACAAAACCACCTGAGTAAGCTTCTGTCCCCCCTCCCCTTTAATAGCCTGGGGTCTCTTAAAATAAAGGGTTAAAAAAAAAATTATGGCATGGGACATATATAGTGACCTAAATCTTAGAAGAGAAGGAAAGAGCTCTAAGAGCAATGAAAGCAGAATGCTTCTGTACAGCCAATGTCTGATCACACACAGGACCGTTGCAGCAGGGCTGGGAAATTACTTTGTCTCCTCTTGGTTGGTATTGATCAAAATCGGAAAGGGGTAAGAACAGCTGAATATATCCCTACCAGCTATGAAAAATGAATGTTTCAACAGTATTTAAGTAGAAAAAATTATTAATGGAAACTCATTGAATAAGCTCCCCCGTTAAAGGTCTTGAAACTGAATGTTTAGCAGGCATGGATGACAAAACCATGTCTGGGGCATGAAAGTGGCCAGCAATTCCTTGTGCCCACCCCCTTCGCAGCACCTTGGGCTGGAAGGCAACAAGAATAAAGTCTCAGCTGAGTTACAATGTGGGAGTGGAGGGGAATCAATAAAGTCCCTTAAGGCAACCGTGGTCTAGTGTAGGAATGGAGGGGATCACCTTTGGGTCTGTAGTTTATACTACTCATTTTTGGGGGATTGTTGGCCATCCTGTATGTATGAGCCCACCTAACATGTGCTAGTGATGTGTTCTCACTGCTGTGGGTACATGCACCAGTCTGGGGACATTCAGACATAGCATTCACATCTGGTGACAAAGCTGATGAACTCTCAGTGACATGTTCATTGTAAGAACACCGCTGTGCCCATGTGTCAGGTGAAGCAAGCTGGCATGTGCTGCCGTGAAAAGCTAAGGCATGTACAGCATGCCTTATATAGCATATAGAAGCATATACTCGTAATTCGTTATTTCATCAGTATCTTTCCTCTAGCTTCAGTGTTGTTGCTCCTGACTTACACCTGCAAAAGTGAAAGCAGAAGAAGGAACTCTGTGTGCCTGTAATAGTATGTGTATATAGGAAATGTGCATCAAATATAGCTACTAGTATCAGGCCACACTGGCCTAGATGCAAGCAGTTCATGGTCCCGTCAAGTCTTTTTTATAATAAACAGATGTGCTTGCATGCACTTATGAATGGAAAATGTGTAAATGTATGACAAGACTGCTAGTCTTGTAGGTTATTTGATTGTGTTTATTGCAAAATATCCAGCTATTATCAAAGTGGAAGTATTTATACATTAAGCTACGAAGATGGGTTATTTTTATGGATTTGCCCAGGAAGTATTGTAGCACTGATGACAGATTTTTATGCAGCTGCAAAAATGTCTTTTTTGCCCAGTTTTAAATTACAAGGGTGTTCACGGAAAGAAAAGAAATATTTGGAGGAGGAAGCTAAGTACAAGTTTAAAAAAAAAAAGTATTCTTTAAATATCAGCTGTGTTTGGGGTTAAAATCTATTTGTCATAGAAATTTTTATTATAGCTGAAGGTACAGGATCTGCAGCAGAACCCACCATGGAGAAAGCTTCTGGTGGACCTTGCTCCCTTCTGCAAAACCCACCATTTTTTTAACCTTAAGATTAGTTCCCTGAAGTAAAAGTAACTCAAAGGATGTAGTGAAAATGACTAAGTGAATAGCAAGTCGAGGTTCTCAGCACCTTTGTGGAGCTTGGTCCCTCATGAAATGCCAAATGTCAGGAAAAAAGAAGAAGGCTGCAAATTTTGACTGGCTGGTTTAATTCATCTGAGTGCTTTAAAAATAATTAAGTGCAACACTTATGAGTAAAGCCACAAAATCTACAAGAGGACATCTGTGCAAGCAAAATGGGATTTTTTTCATATGTAAGAGAGGGACATTTGGATATTTTCCAGACAGTTTAAAAAGATGAAAAATGTGCATAAGGAGACTTTCCCCACACATATATGTATCTATCTAGTGCTTCTCTCAACTGTACATCATACTTTTCTAAATAACTGAAACTTTAAAAAGAAAGAAAAATTAAATACATTGTAACTTGTTTATGCAGAGAGAGGAGGGGTTGCTTAACAAAAAGTGGGGTTTTATTGGATAGGAAGAAAATATTTATTCAAAGAAGAGCCAACAATACCCTTTTTCTATACATTAAATGCAATTTATACTTCACAGAGTATATTACACGGGTGTTTCTTCTATCTTTCACATTCCTGCCCACCTGCCTAGTGACACAAATAAGGCATGTTGTGATGTCAATACCAGTTCCACCCTTGCAGGTGGAAACATTCTACTTTTTATCACCAAAGCAATTCAGAACCTTCTGGCTGGGGGGTCCTGTCCCACCCCAGCTGTCGGTGAAGTCATCTGAGATGGGCCCCTCCTTCTTTAATTGAGTTCAGTCTTCCCAAAAGAGTCAAATAATACCAGGAAGTCAAAAAACATACATCTGGTAGAAGAGCCCAGTGCTCAGGGTGTTAAGAGAGAAAGCTTGGCCACTCCTGCCTGTTGTGTCCTCGTCGCGTGGTGCATCCTTGGCGTGGTTAACAGTTCTGGCAAGGGAGGTTTGCAAGAAGCATCAGTTAAGGGAAGGGCTTTCATCTATGTGACTACAAAAGCTCCTACTTACATTACTAAAGGTTTTTGGTGATCAAACATTTTCAGTAAAAACTCATTTTAGAAAACTGAGTCGCAATGCATGCTACCAAAACAAAATCTCTTTTCTTGTGAGAAAAAAATTGCTGAACTTCTGATTCTCTTGTTACTTTTACTGTCCAGCTGTCTTGTGCTTTGTTGCTGTCATGGCTCGTGCAGCTCCAGTAACACAGCTGTTGAGGCTAGATCTGTGCCAGAGGAGTTCTAACTCATGTGGAAACGGTGCTCTCCTCGAGTTATGTGGGAAGAGAATTCGTACCTGTCCTGGCTATGGTAGCCACACATGTTGCACTCAAAAGGATCGCGGAACCCGTGGCAACCCATATGGATTGTATACATCACGTGATCCAAGAAAAGGACTCGACAGTGTTCACACTTGTAAACTTTCACTTGCTCCCCATTGCTGCTGATCACTTTGAAAGCATCCTGGGAATTGTCAGTACCCGCTCTCAAGACATCATATTGCCTGTTTTCTTCTTTTATAGAGATGCCATTTCTTGCATGGGGACCTATGTGGTTTGTCAGGTAGATCAAACCACTGCGCTCCTCATTATTGCTCTCTGTATCTGTTGAGTCTTGGCAGCTGTTGCTGGGAGAGGCATCTCGTTCAGAAGAGACAGATTTGGCTTTGGAAAGCAGCAACAAGTTTTCCACTGCGCTGTCCTGAGGAAGGTTGGAGCGAACCTGACTGTCCCCGAGAGGTTTGTGGAGCTGATACATGGGGCTGATGACAGGCACCACCTCAGAACCCCCTGGCGGTGTCTGGACAAGGGGACGCAAGGACTCTGCCCCCAGGTAACTGATGGCATTATTAATGGCCTGGTCGATAACATGTGTCTGCATAATCTCGTTCTCCTTCTCGTAGTTGGTGGTGGCATCATATGGAAGGTCAGGCAAACACTTTTCACCTGCAGTGAAAAACAGTGAGAAGTCAGATGGTTGATTTCTACACAATTAAGGAACTGCACATCATGGATTAACAAAACATGGAAGAAGAGAGTTGACCAGATCCACCTCTGAAATCCACCTGAGGTATTCACAGTTCTCTAATATAGCCAGGCAGAAAAATGCTGGGTTGGTGGGGTTTTTTTTAGCCTGCTAAATAATTTGAGGGCTTTGGAAAAGCAAATGGATGAAAAACAGATTCTGGAAATAATTATATGGGACTCAGGGGAGCTACAGACCAAGTGTTTCATCCTCTCTTTCTAACTGGAGTCCCTACAGTGAGCTGAGGCATTGTTTTTGTGGTTGGTGAAGCCAGTGTACCAGCACAATCACAGTGAGTCTGGCCTTCATGCTTCAGAACATGAAGCACATTATCAATATTTTTCCCTAAAGTATTATGTTTTTAGACCGGAAATTATATGCTTTAGTTTTAGACCTTCAGTTTCTTAGAAATAACCCACACTGCAATGTGGTCATATGTCATTTTAAAGAAAAATCAACAAAAACTGTACATTTTGTATTGCCACCACCTCCACACACCTTGTTTTCAAATAAGCCATCTTAGATACATTACCAGAAGCTACCCGTGTTCCTAAGTATTTTGTTTCAAAAAGTTGTCATGTACAGAAGTAACCAACAACCATGGAAAACAATTAAAGTGCATTTGTAGTTGGAATATATTTTTCCTACAAGGTAAAAAGCCCTATCTGGAGGAAGATTACTTGTTACATGTAACTTGACTCTGCTGGGATGCCAAAAGTAAGGGGGAAATCTTTAACTTTTTAAAAATCATACTGCACATACATATCTCTAGCTGGATACCCTAGTATTGAACACATGTTTCACTACAATTTCCCCTAAATTCCTGGACAGATAAGACTAAACAAAACATAGAAGGCAAAAGTTAGAAGAGGAAGAAATTGTTGACATGCACAGATGCTGATTTTATGAATTTAAGCAGTCTTCTCAAACAGTGTAAGCCATCAATGTTATTATCAGGCCTCTAATAAATTTATGCAAATGAAAAGGCGTAAAAGATTTCCACAGATTCTTATGGTCTACCAATAAGAGTATGTTTGTAGTCTGGATGGATTTTCTAGCTCTGCAGATCTTGGGAAACACCAAAAGTCACAAATATCTCTATGTGCTGTCATTATTTCCTGATCAATATGAAATTTGCTGGTAGGTCTCGCAGAGTCCTAATTTGTCAAAAGGAATGCTAACAGAAGCATAGAAAATTTACCAGAAGGTCTGCACATTAATTTATCAATAATTTCCCACCCAGTTTCTATTCAAATTGACTATCCAAGGTCAGTGAAGAGCCAGAAACTTTCTAGCATGACACTATTGCAAGAATGGGGACCAAAGTGTAGGAAGTCCTGCTGTCCATATTTCCCACGAGATATGGTTTCATACTAGTTTGTCCAAGCTTTGCAAGCAGAGAAAGAAATATTCTGAGCATTGTGTAAGTTCCTATAGGGGATGTAGGGTGCAGACACCTTCTAGCTGTGCTGCATAAGCTTCCAGTTCCTTTTGTTTTCTTTCCCAATCATTCTGCCAATTTGAGAAGCCCTTTATTGGTGTGCATTCTTTTTTCTTCAAGATTTATCCTTCATAATGCTATGGTTTTCAGGCAGAATTTGATGCTTAAGATTCAGAATAGGCATTGTGAAAGACTCTTGAATTAAATACAGAAAACCCCTCCTAATATGAATTTACACACTTGATTCAAGGAGGATAAAATGAGGTCGATATCATTTATATTCCACGGGCACTGCACACCACTGAAAAGAGGGACTGGTCTTCATTATACACACAGTTTTGGGCATCCAGAAGGCATGATTTTAATATCTGTTTCTTGGGTAGTATTTGCTTTATGTAGCATAACTAGTTGGTAGTTGGCCTGAGAGGATCAAGTGTTCATGAGAAAAATTTGTTTCCAAGCAAAGTGTCTGAAACAGGCACAAACCTAAGGTAGGCAGGTACCATTTCTGTATCTGGGCAATGCAGGTAATACTTGCACTCATTAAAAATAATAGCTCATTTCTGTGGTTATTAGAGCATAAGTAAATTCAACTGCTAATGGTTTGATGCACTTCAAGTTTTGCACTGCTCAGGATTCTGAAGCAAGTACTTAAAAGGTAAAAATGCACTCAGTGCACGTGGACACCATTTTTCTTAGTATTTTTTAATCCCTCTCTTTTCTTAGCTGCCTATTTTTTTTTAAAACACAATAACCATGTGTCAACCTTTCATGCAGTTCTCATTTTCTGGTTTGGATGACCCAGATTTGCTTTTGGGTCTGGGAGCTATTCCAGTTTGGAATACAGAGAGAATTTTACAGGTAACTGGCTGCATTTGGCGAACAATCTCACTTTTGAAAGGTAATGAATTCAGTCTTGAAACAAAACTAGCAAAGCAGAAGACAGTCCTTCCCTTATGTGAAGGATGCCCTTTGCTCCTTCTCCCTGGGATTGGGATGACACGATAATCTGCAGGAGCAATAAACATGTCTTTCTATCCAAAAACTCTCCTGACCAGCTGGCCCAACCTTGAATTAATCAGAAATGTACCTATTACGTGAAGCAGCAGCTGAGGACTGGAATGGAAAGGATTTGGAGGCATTTTCTTATCAGAAAAGTTTGTCCTTTTGAAGGGTAGCAAACTTCCATAAATATCTGCTGTCAGTAGGTTGTCTTCCCACACTGCACCCTGAACAACTAACCGACAGGAAACTCTGCCCTTCTAAAACTCATAGTTAAACTGGCTTTCTTTACTGTTTCTCAGGGTGAAGAGAGAAAAGGAGAACGATACAGCTAGTCCACACCCACAGATACATTGCATATAGGACACTTGCTAGTACCTTTTAAAGTTTAGCACTTCTGGTCTTCCTGGAGCTTTCACAGAATTAGTATTTTGCCTGATGCTATCAGTTACTAGAGTGTCTAAACTAATATGGTTTGCCTCACACAGTTGACATATTTTTGGTAACTACCTCTACTACAATTTTTGTCCTTTTATAAGCATTTCTTACCCTTGACTACCTCCTGGAATTGTTGCCATTGGACTTGAAAAACTTGGACTTTATTTTAAAACCTTTTGTTGTACCTCCTGATGTAGCTGAAATTTCCCTTTCCTTGTCAAGGAAATACTGATTTTCCTTTCAGCCTTGTGTCCTTTTTGAAGAAAGTGTATTTGCATTTTCTGTCCCACAAACTGGGGGTTTTTTTGCCTTGACTTTTGACTGAAAACCTTCTCAAAGTGTGTTTTGCTTTAAAGACTTTAGTTTTATCTGATTGTCTCCTATAGAATAATATTATTAAAGTATGTACAGAGAATTATAAAAGAATCTAACTGGATATGAGTATATGATGTCCTCTGATTTCCCATGTCTTTAATTTAAGACTAACCCTCCAAAGCTGACAAAATATTGTCTGTGGGTCTCACAAAACTGGTGTAACCACTGCTTAATAAACAGAACAATATATGTGGAGCCTTCGTTTTTATAGGCATGACATCAAATTTTTCATTGTTAAGACAAGAACTACTAGGAGCAAATGGGCATGAAGTTTTTGCATCATTCATAGAAGTACCCAAAGATCTTTTCATTTAGGTATTTTTCTCAGACATATCCATGATCATTTTGGGCTGTAGAAGTATACAGACTTGATCAAAGGGTGAAGAATATTACCCACTCTATGTTCAACTATTCACAAACACTTTCAGAAACACCAATATGCCCAGATCTGAATGTCATCCAAGAATTCAATAAAATAACTCTGAAAGTGTGGTCAAATGCTATCCCAACAGGAAACTTCTATTCCTATCTTCAGGTTGTTAAGGCAACTTCAAGAGCCTGTCCAGATCTTGAAATGATCTGGTTCATAAACTTTTAAAAAGGCAGGAAAATGATGTAAATTTGATCTCCAGACGTGGAAAATTAAACATGCAGAAATGTATGCTGGAGATATATATTTGGGTTTTTTTCCCCCCAACAAATCTCTGTATCTGCTTCTGTAGAGATACATACTATTAATTTATCAAACCAAGTAAAATCAAAAAGCAAAAGTAAAAATCCTGTAATATTTGTGGGGATTTTGTTTTGTTTTATTTTTTTAGGAGACAGCAAACGTTTAACTCTTACCAACAAATTTCTGAGGCATAGAGCTCTTACGTTTGGCGACGTTACTTGCTAGTCTATCCAGCACGAGGGCTCTTTCTGACCCTATCTTGCACAGGTCTTCAGCCATTTCACTCTGGTTAGTCTCCTCTTTTATGACTGAAATCAAATGACATCAGAAGGGTTAGGCAGGCTTGTTCCATTTTAATGGAACTGTTGTCTTCAGGTTATTGTTTGTCAGTTAATGTCTTTTAGCTCCCACGCAGCTGGATGAAGGAGCTCACCATATCAGACACAGGACAGTTCTGGCTCTTGGTAACAAAGTCCCTCACACTGATTAATCTACATACATATTCATGTTTCCCTTGTTTAGGACACAAAAATGAGCAAACTGTAAGGTTTCTGCCTGTATGTGATGCAATCACTCCACCCTTGTTCTACAGCCACTCTGCACTTCTGTGAATAAATGAGGTCCTAACATTACACTGGATATGAAGCAGTTTATTGTTTCACCCTCCCACTGACACCCCCCACTGTCCCTCTGTACCTCTCTGAGTCACAGCACTTGTATGATCATCGCTTCTTTAGCAGGAAAAATGGATAAACCTCTCAACTCCAGCAGTGCAAAATATATTTGCAAGCTACACCAACCCTTCTCCCCAGTCCCTTTTTTCCCTAGCAAATATTTAGATACTTCCTTGATGCAATTTATATTTTAAATAACCATTTAAATTGATAAAATCACACCTGCAGTGGAACACTGATTTCCAATACTCAAACCTGATTCCCAACCTCCTGCTGTTGCTGAGACACTGTAGAATTAGGAGCTTATCTGTGAGGCTCTAGGAAAAGAAGACTATTTCACTTTCACTATATTTTACTTCAGTATTCTCCTGCAGAAACAAAAGGGATGTATGAAAATGCACTGTCAAAACAACGACTATGAAAAATGCATGGAAAAGTATTTCTGACTTCGAGCGTCTAAAGGGAAGGTGATATGCAGCAAGATCAGAGCACAACTGTTTTGTTGGGTTTTACTTTTTGTTAGTTTGCTTTTTGTTTGGCTTTTTGTTTTGTTGTTGTTGTTTGTGAACACAGAGAGAGGGGTTAATTTTACTTTTATCTCCTACTAAGATATGGACATTTTTTCTGAACTTGTGAGTTTCTATTAAAGGAAGAAGCAAAAGATGATTTTTAGGCTTCGATTCTTTAAACTGTTTCAATTAGGTGCCCCGCTCTGCTACATTTTGCCTTCTGTGCCTGCTGAGAATCCCTTTTATCACTGGATTTACTGGTTCACAGAACCCATTACTCTGGTATCTAGGTGTTTCTCAATAGTTGAGAACACATTGTTCCAATGCAATGTTTTTCTGACAATATACCACAGTCATAAAAGGATGATTGTGAAGATTTCACTGTCCCTGAAATACATGAAATCAGGGTCTGGTGGATAACTGTGAGGAGCAGGTGAAGTGTCCCAAACAACACCACCCTGAAATACCAAACTGGAGAATACGCAGGTGGTTCTTGAGTCCCTGCTGCAGCAGAACATACTACAGGGATAGTGACAGCGACAATGACAGTGACAGGGAGACTCATAGCATTATGCCCCAGTCCCATAAGACACTAAAGATTGTAACCAATGTAAGAAATGAGCAGAATTTGGTCATGAAGCTGCAGAAGAGTAAAGGGTGTTGATGGTACATAGTCACCGCTGAACAAGCACACACCAGCATCTTGCGCTGGCCACGGCTTCCAAGTACAACCTCAGTAGGAGACTTACAGAGAATGTTTTAAAGCAGACGTTTAACAAGGAAACAAATTTTTTAGTTAAACGTTGAAATGATCAACAAGTATTTGTTTAGAATATAACAGCATTACATTTCTAATCAGTTCAAGAGAGGATGAGTAATGTATTCAACAATCGAACTTTCAAACTTTTAAACGTGCTATTAAAAAAAAAGGGCAAACTGTATTATGTACTAATATCAAGCATTTGCAACTGAAACCCCCTGAAATTTGCTACCAACCGTAAAACTATTTCTCTGTAATTTGGTATCTGTGAACTGAAAAACTAAATAATTTTATCTTTTCAAATTAATATTCCCAAGTGACTGAAGATCCATAATTGATTTTTTCAAAACTTCATAAACTATTTCTTCTGTTATTTTATATAAGCCTGGTAAGACTTCAGCACAATTCCACTCAACTCAAATGCAAAACTCCAGATAATATCTCTAAGACAAGAACTTCACATGGACAGTGAGATTCTAGTCCTCTAAAATAAGAATTTTGCCATTAAATTCATCAGGTTCAAATTTTGTGTTGCATTTCCTTCTCTTAAAAAAAGAAAACAAAAGTTACAATACAAATACAATCTCTTTTCCCCCTTCTTACTCCTTTTTGCTCGATCCTTCCCTTATTTAATTTCTTTCACAATTATATTTTTAGATTTATAAGCTGATGGAAAACTTCTACCAGTTTAGGTCCTTTCCACTGACATTTTTATCTATATATACTTCAAAAGGTGTTTTAAAAATGCTGTTAAAAGCAATCCTGCTGGGGCAGAATGTGAAATCAGATACTCTAGCAGATTGTTGTATCAACTTTTTTGAGTCTGGGGGAAGAAATGGCCTGAATAATGGCTCTAATAGATCCACATCACACCTTGAATTATTGTAAGAACAGTGGCAGTATAGCTACCTGCTTTTCTAGATATAACATAGAACACCCAAAAAATCCCAGAAAGACACCCAGTCATTCTCTATTGTTTTTTGTATATTTTCTTCATGCAAAATACTAGGAAAAATGCAGGAAAGTTTCATGTTCTAGAAATGTAAAGAATTGATTCATTAACCGAGTACTAAATTCTTTTTAAGAGTGAAGTCCTTCACTGGATGGGAGGTCTAAACCTGAAGTTAATAATTTAATTTTTCTAATTTGCAAAAGCAGTCCTATTACATCAAATACGGATTTACAAGATACTTCCAGTATATACAAGAAAGAAGTTATTCTTTCAAAGCATTAATGAATTCCTCAAGTTTTCATCCCACTGAGATATTAGATATTTAGCTGTAAGCTAGTGCAAGCTCTCCTGTCATGATTTGATATAAGCAAAGGTCCATCTCTAAAACTATTAAAGTTTATGATTCCTGACACCAGGTTCAGCTGGGCATTTTTCCTACTAAGACTTTAGTAGTAGTTCAGCTAATCATTCCCGCAGATTTTCATGTTCTGTGTGCAGGCATTCAAATCCACGTGCCAGACACTGAAGATTGAAATCCTAAAACAAAGTATTTGCTTCTAAATCATGTCACCTCTTTGAGAAGTATTGTTGCCTACTGTATATTACACTGAGCTTTCCTATTTATACATTCTCCAGCCCCTCAATAAAATTAGAAGGGGCGCTGCTCTAACATGCTGTCTGCCAAAAGCATCTCAGCTGTATTCACTGCTATCATTATGTGCATATACTTTACATTATTTGATAGCACATAAAAACGTATTCAGGTTCTGTACAGATATAAAATATTAAATGAGGCATAAGTGCAAATAAGGCAGAGAAAACCTTCCATTTTTGTCATTTGACAAACGAAGTAACATATACTGACAGGATCAAAACGGTATGCAGGAAATGGAACTTAAAATCCACCACAGAAGCTGGATCTTCTCTATCTAAAACTGCACATATGAGGGGATTTTCTATGGCTAATTACTGTGATGGATCCCATACATATCTCTGGGATCTTTGTTAAAAAATATAATCCAAGCCCCAATATCTGCTTGCTCTATTTCTGGGCATAGTTTTAGAGTCTAAATTCTCCAAGAAATGGACTTTACCTTCATCATAAAACTAGTCTCTCAGAGAAGAACAACAGGTCCTCACCTCCCCCCAGTTTTCTCTTAAAGGGGAGGTTGGGAAGAAGGCTGTCAACAAATTATTAACGTTTCTGGACTGGCTCAAGTCAAACTGCCTAAATTAAATGGCCTCTGGCTTCATGTCCTCTTGCTCGGAAGAGTGAGATCAAAGACAGATATCTCATCCTTGTTACATGAGTTGGTCCCAGTGGTCAAGTGAGCCCTTTAAGACATGCCTGGGAAGGGAAGGAGATGTGCAATGCAGAAGATTCTGCAGCCCTACCTAGAACACTGGCATTAAGTTTCTATTAAAAATACATCCACAAGAGTATTGCAATATAGGACTCCAAGCAAAGGTGGTGAAATCATGTAGTCACAATGTCTCAAGATGACAAACTGATGTTTTCCAGGTCTTGCAAGGGTTTTGCTACATTTGAATTGTACTGTGGGTTTTTATTTGAGCTAAACAAAGTGAGACAACAGCTAAATATTTCTCAAATAAAGAATAATCCATATACAATATCATACATATCGGGGGGGGGAGGGGATGTGCCTCCACAATGCCACAAATGATATTACTGTTCCTTTTGCACTCCTTTTTCTGCATTCGTGACAGGACAGCATTATTCCCCAGATGGACACAGTTATTACCTGGATAAATGCTGCTTGAGAGATTCATCGTTTGCAGATAGTTATGGCAGCGTTCTTTATGTTCCTCCAAAGAGCTGCGCTGCTTGTAACTGCGACCACAATATCCACACTTATGGGGTTTGCCAACTGGAGGAAACACAGTCAATTATGAGATTCAGATGAGGTATTCAACAGCATATTAAAAATGGTAATGACAACAGGAAAAAAAGCCCACTCCTAAAATAAAGGCATGCTGTGGTGAACTGAAGAAGTATTTCATCAATGTAAAAAAAATCTAAATGAAAACAGAACTAATGGAAAACTAGTTATGTATCTTTACATCAACAGGCCAATTCTGTGGGTGCTGCAAGCTGATTTCAGACGATCCACATCAGATAAAGACTGCAACACTAAATCTTTAAAAGCGGCATCTACACAAGTTAGAAACTGACACACCTTCAAAGGTCTGAAAGTAGTTGCTTTAGCGTCTGTACCCAGAGAGACTGCCAGAGGGGCAACTGGTGCTGTAGGTAGAGACTTGCCCATGGCTGGATTTCAGTTCTGATGTAAACAAAAGCAGCTCAACCCTTTTAAGACAATCTTAGATTTTGCATGTTTTCTGTTTCTGGAAATTCAAGAGAAATGGCATGACAATTTCTTTTCTTTATTTACACCAATCCAGGTCCAGATAATTCTAGGAGTTTCGCACCAATACTGTTTTGTGTACTTTTAGACTTGAATTTTCTGTCTTAATGTGACCAGACTGTCGCCTTATATGTGATTTCACAACTTTAGATGGTTGCACAGTTTAATTTCTGAATTTTATTTACAAATTCCTAGGTGAAAATCAGACTCAGACATCCAACTTGTTTTATAATGTATTGATTTCAATTTACCAATTGCAGGAAATAATCACTATCTATAGTTTATGCACTGTCTCTTTAACTACAGAATCCTCATAGTTTGCCAAAAGTGTTTAGGTGCAATTTCACATATACACACATACACACACACACACACACACATATATATACATATGAAGAATAATGTTTCAATTTGTGCATCTGTGAAAATCAGTAACAGCAAAGGAGAGGGAGACAAAATACTATTTTAAGTATGTGCTTTCCTCAATCAGGCTGGGACCAAACAGGAGAAGTGGAAATTATTTTGGACATCTGGGATCAACATTAAGGATTTTATTATGTTATTTAATATGTGTGCTAGAAAAGAATTTCCTTAGTTTTGTGCAGCACAAAAACATCACTTTGAGAGCTCTCCTTTTGCCACCCAGAACCTGGTCCCAAAGCCAACTTTCACAAGTAACATTGCCAGTGTGAATTCCAGCAATTTGTATTGGAGGCCTCCCATGCAAATAACAATTTGCATTTGCAGCTTAGCTTGGGAAACTAGATGAGACTGCAGTCTGCTTTTAAAGGCACTTAAATTGGTTTTACTTCACAGAAGGTATGTGACTATGGCTTCTGTCAAACAATGACAGGTTTCTGGTAATGGAAAAGTGCAGCTATTCAAAAATATTTACTCATATCCATATTACTGTTGAGACAAGACACTAAAAAACTCCATCATAGTCCTCTTTTGTGGAAGATTATTATCTTTCTCCCACCCTCTTCCTTCTCCCAGCTCTTTCTCTTTAAAAGTATGTGTAATAACAAGGTGCATCAAATTATGCTGTAGGTTGTGTTCACTCCTTGAGGATGACTACCAGACTGTGTTTCAACTTATATATTATCTCTTACCCTAAAACGTTTATCAGCTCTAGCTCATGTTCGTACTTCCATGAAATGGATTACTCACGTAAGACTTGTAAGATGAGACCTTAATACAGAAACTTTGAATCATCCAAGAAGTATGGGAAAAAAACCAGGTCTATTGGTGAAGGGTCATGAGTGCGAGATGTGTTTAGTCATTTCTTTGCTGCTAACACACTGAGGCCAGCTCACAGCTTGGTTAACCCCAAGATGGGGCTACGTGCCTCTGCAGGGTGAGAAGACCTTAGTGGCCACCCTTATCTCCTCAGCAGGAGCGCCGATGAGCACCCCTGGTTAGTCCCACACCTTCACTTACCTGAGTGAGTCCTCAGGTGTCCTGTGAGGGCGTCCCTGCGACGGCAAGCGTAGTTACACAGGTGACACTTGAAAGGCTTTTCACCTGAGTGCAACTTTATGTGGCGCAGAAGGTTGCCCTTCTGTGTAAAGGAGGCTCCACACTGATTGCACTGGAAAGGGCGTTCTCCTATGGAGAGAAGAGGAAAATACATGAGAACAAAAAAGTCTTACACGGTAACAAGAGAAAGATTTCAGTGAGAAAGTTGTTTTCTCACTGCTGCTCTGTGACTTCCACCGGCTGCAGGTTTGATATAACATGAGGCTTTCAGACTAAACCTGCCAGTTTCTTAATGCTTCACTGGCTGGGTCAATTTGATCTGAAAATCTAATTTTTTTTTTCTAAATCAGAATGGCACATCACAATGCAAATTCAAACTCATTTAAATAAAGTGACTGCAACATTTTGTGTTGAAGAGCCACTCTTCCTGATCAGCAGTTTTGGAATAAACCAATATCCAATTTTGCATGTTGTGGCATTTGGTGGGGTTTTTAATGTGGCTTTTTTCAAAGGGTCTTTAAAATATGCCACTGAAGCAGCAAAATAAAAAGGAAACTCATTAAAAATGCATTTCAGGATCACAAGTTCATTTCAGCGTTACATTCTTATATTTAAATGAAAGGCACTTCATTATAACAGTTATAATAACTTCTTTTCATTTACATTTTCCCTGTATTTTCCCTTTCAATTTCTTCTCCATTACCTGTCTGTCCCTAAGCAGCCAAATCAGGAAGGAGACAGAGAAAAGAGAGAAAGAGAGAGAGTAAAATCACAGAAGTTAAGACAGTGCAAAGGAAGCCCTGTACTTCCATGCCAAAGTCCCAATCCTCCTCTAGGTAAGGTATGAACAGAGGAGTTGCACAAACAGGCTCTGATGGTCTACACTTTGGATAGACACAGGGAAAAACTTGAAGAGACACAGCCTTGATTTGTCTAAATTGGTGCCTGATATCAAGGAAATGAATCAATGCCTTTGCAAAAATTAACATGGCTGTTGTTTGCTTTTTAGCGCTGTTTAAAATCAATATGCTCATTTATTAGTTTGTGGTGGGGTTTTTTTGTTTTGTTTCTGGTTGGTTTTTTTGAATTTAAGATGAATGAGGCCTTTTCTGAAATGAATGGGAAATAAAATGTTTCCAGTTGTAGAGACAGAAACTGCTTCTGCATGCCTGTTTCTCCATAGCCCTCAACTAAGTCAAACCAGGCTTTGAAACTCATTTGCTGAATTCTGTTTCTCTTAGACATAAATTTAATCTGCTATAGAAATTATAATGCATTAACAATATTAGAAACAGCCCAGAGATGACCTGTTTTTAGGTTTTATTTTATTTGCATAACAGTAACATTGTATTTAAGATTTCACAGCTGAAGTTAAAATATATATTAAAAAAAAAGTCAAATTATTTCTTTCTTCTCTCTCGCTTAACCATCATGTATTATTTTGCACACCTAGGACCAACTTTTATGTCCATACATGTGAATGTATATGCAGTGTGATCATGTCTGACTTCTGGATAATGCAGCAGAAGAGCTGAAGATCAATTAGACAGAAGCACAATCCCAACCCAAAAATCTGAAAACCCTGCCATCAGGGCTGGCAGCTTTAGTATTCAGTAAACAGTAAAACGAATCCACTTTATGACAAGATATTTTCATTGGTCAAACAGTTTCAAGCAGGGAAGCATAGTCCCTGTCAACCCAAATCAGCTCACTTTCTTTGTCCATCAAGTAGCTGTAAACTATGCCCACAACTGGTTCAGCTGAGGTGGCCTACAAAAATGCCAGCATAAGCCTTACAGGACTTTGCAATGTACTTCATAAGCCATGCACAGTAGTGGTTGGGGAAAAAAAAAACAGGTAAGTATCTCTCTGCTTTATGTCTTAATCTTTGGGGCAGTTACTCAGCATGGAAGGTATTTTTCAAAAACAGGCTGAAACAGTAATGAAGAAGTCAGTGCATCATGGGGGACACAAATTCAGAAGAAATGGTTAATTCTTACTAAACAGCTTTTCTAGCATTCATTTCTGCTATTTTAATTTTGAGGAGTATAAGAGGAGAAAATGAAGATTGTAAAGTACTCCTGGAATGAAATGCAAAGCAAAGTAAGAATGAAATGTATCTATAGACCACAGCTCTCCCAATTGCAGGGTGAGATCTTGTGCTGGGTGGAAAAGACAGACAGATGGAGCATTTCAAACAAGACTCCTTGCCAAATATTTCTACAAAACTTACAGTGGGATCAGATATAAGGGAGCCTGCACCCCTGTTGCTGTACAAGAGAAACACCACCACCCCGAAAGACCCTGAAGTTACATGTAGCTTGGCTGGCCCTCGGCTGTCCATGCTGCAGCTACTGGGATGGGGAATGCCGGACCTGCTAGAATGCTGACAGTGACTGATGGAAGGTTACTGGGTCTGGTGATATCCCCCCAAGTGAGGATTGAACAGGGTGGAAGGAAAAAATATATAATGACTCTTCTTTTTTTTTTTTTTTTTTTAACAGTGAGTTTTCTGTGTTATTTTCTCACCAGTTCTGAAGAGCACATACCTGTCCTGGGCGGATTTTACCATAAGGTGTGTAGCCATGGACAATTATAGGCCCAGGAACAAAAACTGCAGTGGGACCCTGAATTGAATAATTTAATCAACCACCACTGCAGTGATTTGCAAGCCTTTGTGGGAGCACAGGCCCCAGACCACTTATTCAGTGAAGCATATTTATCATCCTAATTAAAATTTTTCTCACTTCTTAAACAATACGACAAAATCACCTGAGAGACTTGCAGAGCTCTCTAGAGCTTTTTTTTTT
>VZRE01013793.1:74800-88981 GCA_013396775.1 Cephalopterus ornatus | reverse complement strand
ATTCTTTAATGGGCATTAGTTTTCTAAATAAATTCAAGACATGGACACCCAACTAAAAAGATTTAAGTGACCTAACTGGTGACTTAAGTTACAGCATTGTACATATAAGGAGGCAACACACATACCTGTGCACATACACACATATATGCACATATATACACATAACGTGCACGCTGAGCAAGTGAAACCTGAACCTATACCCTGAGGTATCAGCACCACTGAGCAGGAGTTTCTTTCTCCTTTCTAGATCTCCTTTTTCCTAAACACCAAGCAAGACAATGGCAAGCTGGAGAAAATCAATGTACTGAAAGGGAAGGAGAGTGAGAAGAGTTGGGCATCTGTGAGCAGCATTTGCTCAGCAGACGGAGCGACAGGTAAGGGGCTAGGAAGCAGTCAGTGCTGTACAGCTGCCTGTAGACAGAAGAGGGCAGAAATATCAGGTGCTGCTCTGCATATCTGCACTTGGCAGGTGTATTCATTAAAAGTAATTATGCCTTTTATCAGGTCAAGCAGTCATTTTATTTTGGCACTTTAGTGTGCTAGAGTTTTGTTCACTTATCAAATATTTATTTAAGGAAACCTCACGGCATATGCAGGTTTTACATGAATTAGCAGCAAAGTAATTCATTTGCAAGGCTTATTTCTTCACCAGGCATGTATTGAAATGGGCTTCGGCATAGTCAGTTAAATGTCTGTAATAGTATATCCCATTTCTACTTTAATTTTCACAGTGCGGCTGAAAGGAAAAGCAGTCACCACTGTTTCCTCATGACGTCCCTTTAATTTAAACTACCAGCTCCAAACTTCCACTCCCTTGCCAGAGCCTGTAAAACCACCTGAGCTCACTCAAAGAGGCTGCTCAGGAAGGGAGCTGAGGATGAGGTGTGAGGGAAAGCAATGGCATTCTTTCCATGGAAGGACCCAGGAACAACAGTTCACACCCTTTAGTTTTAATAAGTGTTAAAAAAGGGGGTCCTCCTGAGCAAAGTGTCTCTTGTGGGGTGCTTCCACTGTAGGCTTGAACTACATTCCCTGATTAAAAGGGGAAGGCTCTGCAAAGTATGCAGAAGACTTGGAGTGACAGTTCTTGTGTGGCAGCACCCTGAGCTCCCTTGGCAGGCACACAGGTCCCTCTGCCAGGCAAGGAGTTCAGGCAGCTGACTTTCTGTGCCAGGGAAACAACCTGGCACCCAGTGAGGCAGCCCCTGGGGATGCTGTCACAGGGACCAGGCAGCCCAGCTCGTTCTCTGGAGACTCAGCCTGCCGGATACCAATGAGTGCATTAAACAAAGGCAGGTCTGCCCACTGCCTCCTAAAGTCAGGTGTACCCTTACACAAGCCATTCGGCCCTGGTGCAAACACTGCCAGGGACCCTCAGGACCCAAAACAGCTCTTCTGAAGCAGCAGGTTATTTTTTAACTAACAAAGCAGTCTGCTTAAAGAAGCACAAAGACTTCTACATCTAAGTACATTTTAAGTTGCAACATATAGCTTCAACTACTACAGCATCCTCTTGAAGCCCATGGGTCTTTTTAAAAAGCCTCATGTACAAGTCATTTTCATACACATTTTATCAACTTTTAACCGATCATATTAATATTCAATTAAAGAAAAAAAAAAAGAAAAACAATCAACCTACAACCACTTTATTATATCTAGGATGTAGGCTACAGCCTCTGTTCTGAGACCCAGCTGTGGCTTTTCCAATAAAGCTCTTCCCTGACAGATTTTTCACATGGAATTGAAGAGTACTTCGAAGCAGGCAATGTAACAGTACTGCTTCTGAAGGTGGCTAACTCATGTTAGACTAGCAGATCCCACCCTTCCATAGCTTGAACAGACACAGTTACAATGGAAGACAGTAATAACACTGAGGGGGAAGGACAACACTCGGGGTCTCTTCCTGGATCCTCTCCATGAAACTCCAAAAACACTCTGCTAATCTCAATGTTTAGTAATTCTGGGGAAGTTGTTTAAGCATGACTGTGAATATGTGGAGGAAGAAAGTATCCATGTGTTTACTGGCACAACTATTTCAGTAGAATCTAACTATCAGACAGGTTGTTCTTACCTTAAAAATATTTTAAAATTCCCTCTCATTTGAATATTCATGCAAAAAAATGCCAAATACTCTATTTATTTTCAAAGTAACTTGCATAGCACAACACTAGAGTTCAGTTCTTCTCCTCTGACTATGGATGATATTAGAGTTTAGATTACAAGTCTAATTTTTAGACAGCTTACATATCAGGCAAGGTGAGACTCACCCTGATCTTTATTTCTTCATTTGTTTCAGCCTCTTCATTTTTGGCACTCTTTAAGACTATTCAGAATTAGAGAATTGAGGCAAGAAAATTTACAGCACTGTATAATGAAAAGCCATCCCTATGGAGGTCTTTTTTTATGTCTCTTTTAGCGTCACAGTGTAAAACCTTTACTGCAGATTTGACCAGTGACAATACTTGTTTTTACTTCATGAAACACTGGACAAAAAATTAAACCCTTTTTTACTCAGACTACCAATACCATTATCTTAACATGTATTTTACTAATCACTTCCTAATCACTGATCCATAATGAGCTTTGCTACTTTGATGGAAACATTACAATTGTGTCAATTTCAGAGTTAAACCAAACAAATGGGTTTTTCTTCAGCAATTCTTAGAAATTTCTTAGAAATTAAACAAGACTTATACAACTTCTTTATCTTTTTTTTTTAATTGATTTTTTTGTAACTTCAAACCAAAAAAACAGCACAATTTCTAGCCCAATAGATGGACTTCCATAAAGAAGAAGTCTCAATTCCTATGCTGTCCAAAATAACTGAGTTACAAATGGTCACTAATGCTGTATTACCTTACAAGAGGCAACATGTGCATGATACAGAAAAGAAGTCTTAGTTACTAATATGTGGCCAATTCTTGCCACCTAAAGGAAAAACTATGTCAGGCCTTACCAGTGTGGCTTCGTTTGTGAACCATGAGCACATTGGGACCGATGCAAATTATCCCACAGATATCACATTTTAGCTTTCCGTTAGGGAGTCGAATGCCTCCAACTCCTGACATAGCCTTGCTGCCTGGGCCATTGTGTGAGCCATTCATTTTCTCTCCTGTAGCATCAAGCATTCGTAAATCCTCTGCACATTCTTCCCCATTCATTTCACAGGCACGCCCATTCTCTTCATCACTATGAGTCTCTATTTTAATATTACCAGCTGAAAAAAAACAATAGAAGATGCCACTCAGTTTTGTTACAGAACAAATATTGTGGCAAATAAACAATCACACGAAAGGAGTTAACTTCTAAACAGCATGTACAACATATCTGAACAACAAAAGCTATGAACACAACTACAATTCTATGGGCAATGGGATGAGTTTGTAACACATCGAGTAATGAACAGTGAATATCAGTAAAACAAACACGAGGCATCCAGGTAGCTGGGAACCCAAACAACATTACAAGTTTGTCTCTAGGTCACTTTGAGATTTTGGCATTTATAGATTTCATTTTTACAATTCAGGCTAATTCGAATGAAAATTAAAATGAATCCACTTGACAGGGGTTTGTCAGAAACAACTGTGAAAGTAAATAATCAAAGACAATGGATGAAAATGAACAGAAAATGCAACATTCTCCACTTGATAGGAAGATCCCAAGTGTTGTACTGAATCCAAATATTTGGGATTCTATGGGGTAAGCAAGGACAATGGGAAAGCAAAGAGTACAAACACTGATAAAGAAACCAGGGTAGAGAAGGATGGAAGGGAGAATTTAAGAGCAAGAACTAGCATTGCAGGAAATTAGAGGAGTGATAATTGTGTTTTAGGACAGAAGGATTAGGTAGGATTGCTGAGTAATAGGAGAGGATTTCCACAGCCATGAACTACTATTAATAACCAGTCAAATCAACAAACGTGTGTGGGGGGAACTGTTATGACTTTATTGGATAAATCCTTTGTTTTATAATCCCATAGGTGACAGTTGCTTGCAGCCAGAAGAAGAATTTGGGTGTAAATTTGTCATAGCCTCATGACATGTGATAACACAGAGGCTATGAACACAGCAAACTTTAACGTTAAGGAAAAGGGCCAAGATTCAGACCAGTTCATGCCAATATTAATTCCTTTTCTCTCCACACGACTGTATGATGTTTCATGTATAAAAAAAAGCAATCTTTGCTGTTATTTCTGTTTTTTTCTGATCTAGTGATTTTGGTGAAAAAATACTTCTTCATTAGGCTGAAAAAGGCCATTTCTTTGCCCAAAATCTTACTTTCCATACACTAAAAAACCTCTTCCTTCACCCCACCCCACACCAAACAGGAAAGCATTTACTTTAAAGGTTAGCTGGTCTGTTTTATCCAATAAAGTTCAGGTCTTTTCCTTCTGTGGAATGGCAGTTTCATGGTAGCCTCATTCAAAAGCGGTGGTGTAATAATAATAATAAGCTATGGGCAATAGTTACCTTGGGAGATGAAAGACCCTAATATTCCTTTGAAAGGGACAGGTTTGACAAACTCTTCTCTGATACACCCTGCAACCTTCCATGTGTCCCAGGAGGACTGCATGGATGTGACTGACAAGAGCATCTAACTCAAAATCTTACTGGTAAACAGAAACCTAAAGGTGTTCACATTTCTGAATACTGCTTGACTGGATACCTTTTAAAAAGTCTACCAATCTAGGCATTTAAATGATTTTTCAGACATTGCATTTTTAATAGAAATCATACGCAAGACAGAATAAGCATATATCATAATAAGCAGTTTTCCCTTAAAATGTATGTCTTAAAAAGGGGAATAATTTAGCCATATGGAAAAAAAAAATCAATGACCAAACAATGATTTACTAAGATGGCATAACTGGCTAAAGAGAAGTGATTCTGCAAATGTAGTGGACTACAATCCCATACTGCTGTTTTCACCATGGCAAACAGAAGCAAGAGAATTATTTGGCTTGAGCATATTACAAGATTTTCCATAATTTACACACCAAATTTCTCCTTTTAATAATAATAAATAAAAATATGATATAATATAATCAAATAATAACAACCAATAAATTTACATATTTATGCAAAACAATTATAGGCTCCTTGCCTGCCAGGGATTCAGAGAAGGTGGTTTTTGAAGCAGATTTCAAGTTAAAACAAAATATATGTGAGCAAAGCCAAAAGATCAGACTACTTAAGCTCTTTGGTAGTACATGCATTACATTATTCAGAAGTGAAATGACACAAACAAAATTGATAAAAATAGGAACTAGATGGAAATGCTTTGTAGTGAGCTGAGTTTGCAGTATACTTACTGGAAAAAGATTTGGGAATTATTGCATGAAAGTCCCTAAAGCCTTCCGCCCCGTATGCAGCTGCAATAAAGAAGGCAAACAAGAGGCTGGTTTGTGGTACTGCTAGCAGTAAATATAAAAGAAGATGGCATTATTGCTATCAGATAAATACCTAGGAGAAAGACAGAACTACCATCACAGAAGCAACACAAGTAGTTTAGGATGAAGGAGGAACAGCAGCAGGACAGATGGCAGGGGAATCCTGACTTGTCTAGAACAATTCCCATTTGTGAAAATGCCCTTTTCTTCCAAAGCAGCCAACAAGTTTTATCATGTTTTCTAAATGCATGTGTCTTGGGTATTCCCCTGGCTAGCATATTAATTCCTGCTGAAGTCAAGAGAAACTTTTGCTCATGTGTCTCAAAAGGGTCAATGCAGGTCCCTATGGTGGAGCTTCCTCAGAATTTATGTTTTGCGAATATGCCCTTTCTTATACATACTTGTTTCTAGTCTCTGCCACTATAAAAAGTGAAACTGAGTTATTTTCTTCTCACGCCTGCTAGTCTTATGCAATGGAAGAAGAGGGAGAGCAATTTTACTTTTTTTAGTATATTGGCATATTTTTTCTTTTTATTTCTAAGGTTTGTCCTCACAATGTATCTACAAAAAAAGTAGTTGCACAAATATATCATACCCTGCATATTATGAGCAGTCATGTACAAATTAACATGCCATTGGGTACACTGATGCAGGTAACGATGGAATTCATTACTTGGCATAAGCAATGATAGGGATATTGATCCAGTCAATCTTCACTAAAGCTCTCTGCAGCCCTACTGCTCAATGAATGTCCCCATGCAGACCAGGCCCGGGAATTCAGGATGCCTTACAAGAGCATCCATTTGGCAGCGCAGCTCATGGCAGGAGCTCAGTTCAGGTGCAGGGTTCACTTTGCCAGTGAGAGCTGATGGACAGTGAGGCCACCCGACACACCTTGAGCCCTCATAGAAATCTTACAGGTCTAATTAACAAACAAAATATCTCCATGTTCAAACTTCGCACTTCTTGCAAACCTGTCTACTATATGAAAACTAGTGAAATGAGCACCACCGATGCAGGAGACACAACAGGAGAGAGAAATAATTTCAACAGAAATACTAAGGACTTTTATTAAATCTGAATAAGAAATGGGAAGGCAGAGTATACTTTTTTTTAATTCTTTTTTTTTCCTTGGGACTTACACTGGAAACAAAAATCAACAGTGTTTTCTACTTCTTTTGTGAGAGAGATTCCTGTCCCTCCCTTGCTACAGTGGGGAGGTACAAAGGTGTGATAAATACCTGTGAATCATATTTTTCAGAATCATATTTTCACTGATCAAGAACATACTCAGCATTTGTACAGGTTTCTCAAACAGTTATTCAATATAGTCTTTGTAGAAATTATTTCTTTGCACATCTGCATCTAAATACACACACAAAGACATTAATTAGCCCTACAATAAATCATGGTAATAATTTCTCATTGGCTCTTCTAACACCATTAAGAAATTGCTCATTAATTAATTTGCTTCAATTTGGTTGGAAATGACCTTAAAAGGTTCTGGATTTTACTCTCTTTGTACACATTATTGCAATTCAGAGGAGTTTAATACAAACCCACTTTTGTGCAAGGAGTGTGGTGTGCTTGGTGTCGCTGAACTGACAGCTCTCCCCCACTCCCTTTTCACCTACCCAGAGTGTGGAGAACTACCCAAAAGCAGGGAACTCTTATGCTCTATGATGTTTACTGGAAACTTCACTCAGGATTTTCTGAAGAGCATTTGAAATTTATATTAAAAAGACTGTTCTACATTATATGGCTAAAGGTGGTTTATGCAAGTCTTAGGAAAAAAAAAAAGATATGTCAAAGGGGGGGGTGTGATGATATAATTTATCACTGAAGAGCAGCGCAGCTGGCTCCACACCAGACTCAGGCTAGGACAATCAGGAAGGCAGGATGATATGAGAGGAGACAGAGTCACACTTCCCTGGAAAGAGCTGAGCAATGTGGAGAGGGAAGGGAGGTGTTTTGCAATGAGTGAAAGAGTCAATAGTGAGGAGAAAGGAGAAACCAAACAGACCTCCTGGAAAACTGGACGTAGAGGGTGGCTTTCGAAGGACAGAGAAATAGGCAGCTGGAAAAAAGAGGCATGTGAAGAATTAGTAATTTTGTTTTCAATCTGTTGCCAATTTACCTTCTCTTCTAGCTATGGAACTCCCTCCCAGATGTTAAATCCTTTCAGTTTTGTGAGACTTTAGCACCAGCATAGTCTAAGTACCTGGGCCAAAATTCCATTTGGAAGGGGGCATTCACCTCCCAAGTCATATTCTTCTCCAGTGGGATTTTTGAAGAGAAAAAAGCATAAGATCTGGCTGTCAAAGAAATTTAGAGAGTAACAGAGAAAGAGAAATCACACTGAAGATTCTGTGGCATTTAAACAATAGAGAGTTCCCTTACTCCCTTTGATTTTTAATGGGATTTGACCCTTTATCCTAGTAGATACTTAACTGTATCTTGTGGCATATACCTGCCTTTAAGAACTTATCCTTTAGCCTTCCTTTTAAAATAACCCAGATAATCTGATTTTTGCTCCATGCAATGTCTTGCTTGTACTTTGTAGCCAACAGCAAAGGTCTCTCTTCGAGTTGCTGCAAATAGTTTGGGTGCGTGTAATTTTCTGTTTGAATGGCCCACTTGACAAGCCAGAAGTATTTTGTTGATGTTAGTTGATGTTTAAATGGTAGCTTTAAAGTCCAACAAGAGTTCTCATGAAGGCACTTTAACTATTCAAGCAGCAATCATACCTGACTGATATGAACAGTACATTATCACTGTTACGGTGAGAAAAATTTTTTAACACCATCTTTCTAACAAATGGCAGAAAATGTTGCTAAAAAGGCAGAATAAGATGAAAAAAAGCTTATCAGGCCAAAATAAGTCACCTCAGCATACCAACATGTGTCAACAAATGCAGAGAGGATCTCTTCTTGTTTACATAGGTACAAAACTCAGAAAACAATATTGCCAGCCATTCCACTTGTTATTGCTGATATATGACATTAACAGCTATTCAGGTTTGTTACAGTGTACCTAAAGCCTAGCATTTGGCTATGGACCTGCAATTCAAACCTTCCCCCTTCCTTTTTACATTGTGGTCACCTACTGTAGTATCAGCTCTGTTTTCACCACACAAGACCGCTGCAGGTGGAGGATGCCATTCCCAGAAATACAACAGAATACTTAAGAAATCATTATTCACCAGCCAGACTTGACAACAACAAACCCAATTCTTTAACTTACGTTTCCATTAATAGTATCTTTCCCTTATGAGCTTCTGAAGGGACATGAAGAATCATGTGGATGTGAAAAAGGACAACAAAAGGTTTGGGCAGAGGAACCATAATTAGTTATATAGCGGGTTCAGCCTTTCTTCAGTATAATTCAAAAGGCACAACAGAACATAGATGGGACTGATCAAACTAACTGGTGTGAGAAAAAGCAGACACTGAGGTGCTCTTAAAAATTACTTTTTTGCTCTCTCCTTTCTACAAATAGCATTGCACTGCCCTATTAATCAATCAAGCATTTGTGGTGCCTCTCTGTGTAAAATGCTGAAAGATAAAGACATTTTTAAAGGGTAACAAAAATAACAGGAAGAACAGTAGTAGCAGGAACTGCTGGGACACACCTGCAGGTAGAGCAAACTGGTGCTGACGGATAAGGAGATCCTCCCTTCAAGGTCCATGCTGTTTCCTTTCACTCCAAGTGCCAATCAGCTCTTGGCAGCCAATTTCTTCCCCACTCTAATTTTGGCTTTCAATCAAATGTATATTATTCCAGAAACACAGGCATGCACAGATAAGCTATCTCCCATGGGACAACTGGTGTGAGGAGCTCCACCCATGCCATCACCCACGACTGCTATTTCTCCCTGCTGCTGCCTGTAGGGAGGTGTCCACCCAGTGTGCCAGCAGCAGTGCCTGTCGGCATGCACAGCTCGTACTCAGCAGTAAGGAGCAGGGAAATGTGCTTCACTGCATTGCAAACCACATCAACACCTTTTTTCCAGGGGCTGAAATGAGATTGAACTGTTCAGAATGCAAACAAGTGAACAAAACAACCAATAGAGTATGTTCTCTCTAGGTACAAAAAGTGACTTTGCTTCATTGTGCTGACTTCCAGTAGCCTCCCGTTAGTTACCTCCAGGAATCCTCTAAAGCCCCAGTAAAGACAGACAGAAAGACAGATTCAAAGGCAGATTCAAGTAATGCCCTCAAATATACTTATACACCTGAAGCTAGGTGTCTTTTATATATCTTTCCAAATTTGTGTTTCAGGAGGAAATGATCTGTAACCAAGCCAAGGGGCTGATCTAGTTCATATTTCTTTCTTTGTTGTGCTACTTGCTGGTACATTTTGTACTGGATTCAAGTTGTTTTGCCAAAGGACTGATAACTATCTGGCTGCTTGATGTTCATCATGTGAACTACAAGTAAAACTAAGTTTTAAAGGCAAGAGAAAGAGCATTATCAAGAAATGCCATGTTAAACCTGTTTTTCAAGTTCCACATGTGTGCGTAACCTATGGTTCCTCTACTAGAAGTTCTCTGTATCTTTTACGGGCTGCTTGATGGAGAAGCTAAGTGAACTGCTGCAGGCTTGCTGGTAACAGACTTTATTGACACTTCTCTGCTTTGAGAAGTAAGCTGGGAAGATTTTCAAACTGGAGAGAAAAATTTGCTGACAAATCATGTTAAGAACAACGATTCTCATCCTTAAAGTCTCTGTCTATTCTGCTTCTATCAGATTTTTTTAACATGGGCATTAAAGGATGAGGAAGTAGCAAAAGGGCCTTTAGCAGGAAATTTTTAAAAAACAAAGTAACCTTAAGTAACAATGAACAACACTGAGGTAAAAACATTACCATATATGAAAACATTCTTAGCTCACACAGTTATATCGGTATGAATACCCTTGCTTTACATGCTGAGACTAGAACCTCTGAAGCTGCATTCTCCAGCAACACTACAGGCACAAACATGGTGGCTTGTGCTCTTTCCCTCACAGCAACAGTTATCCAAGAACAACAGCATCTCAGATATATGATATTCTAAAATTTTAAGGCATCTCCCTTCTCTAGTCCTTCCACAAATCATGCTTTAGTGAAATTCATGGGTGTTAACCTGTCCTCAACTAATGCAACAAAATTCTATCTAAAGGCAGTCGCATGTGGCAGCTGGAAGAATGTGGGGGGGATGTGTGCACCTGCAAAGAATAATGTTTTGGAGAAAAGGAATGACTATGTTGAGATTCAACAGGCAGACCAAAGAAGCTCCTCACAGATGGGAGCGACAGCTAGATATTTCATGAAGCCATGCTGTCATGGCTGGAAATTGTCCTCACCTGGGCATTACTGTGGGGACCCCTAAACAAGGCAAAGGGCTTAAAAAAATACAGAAACTCGATTAAAAAACAGCAACAGACTTAAGGTGATAATTACGAATAAATTATGTGAACTGTAGTTAGAGGGGGAATTTCCAGCTTGCCTGATCAAGAGAAAAAGCCTGTGAAATCTGAACACAGAGAGACGGTATTGGTCAGGCCTGTGACAGCTGAAGGCAACAGTGGCTACCCTGCAGAAGAAAATTACCACTTGGGATCATTGAAGTGCCCTTGGTTGTGTGGTTTGGGGAAAGGCAAGGAGATGAACTGTTTTGTCTATTGCTTTAGAACACTTACATTTGCCCTGCTCTGAATGCAAAGTTTAGACCTTCCATGCAAACCTTACTCTTTTCACGTGCCAGCTCAGTGAGCTGCTTGTGCATCTTTAATTTCATCCCTGGAGAGGCTCAGGAACAGGCCCTTGCAAGTCCATCCATGCTAACAACTAAAGTGCTGTGCCTTTGCTGTCAGTGAAACAGACACAGGAACTTTTCCAGGGACCACTGAGGTACCATGAAGATGCCCTGGGCAACATTTTACACAAATGTCCATAGTTCCTCAGCTGTCAAAGGGTCAGTAGATCTAAAATTAGATAAAGCAGCTGTGTTTAGGTTTGGGAAGGTGACTTTTGGATGCCGTGCCAAGGCTGTGCACTGTCAGTCTTCTCTTTTGAGAAGAGCTGAGAGGATGAAATGGAGAAGAACTTAGCCATTTCAGCCCTTGAGAGGGAATACACTATGAAAGTTTTATTACCTTGACTACTCTGACAACAAATTGCTGAACAGAGTCTTCTGTGTTCCCCTCATCAGACACAGGGGAAAACCCCCAAGGGATACTGAGTATTTTAGAGTTTATTTCAGAGCAAATCAAATATAGTCATCACTTTATGAGTGATAAAGTAGATGTTCTCCCTCAGGACTGTGCGAAGAAGATGATGCTGAGGTACAGAGCCTGTTTTAGGTCTGTTAACACTGAGTGCCCAGTTATTTTTCTAGATGCTATTGAAGATATTTCTTTTTGTGTTGTAGAAATATTTTCCAAGGTTTTGCAATGTAAAATGCTGTTTACTTGATTACAGTGTGCTCAATAGTCCAGAGAAAGGAAATCCTAACCTGCAACTTCTGAGGCAGAGGCATAAATTGCTCTAGATAAGTCTAAAAGAAATTCTCTGAATGTGGACATACCTGGTAGCTCCTGAGGAGAAAGATTTCAGGACAAAATTAATTCTTTCCCACCACATATACAGACAATGTTTTGCTACAGGGACCTGGAGTCCCCCTCAGGCAATCAGTCCTCTTGTGTTGAAATGGCAAGAAACCCCAAATGATGCTGGCAGACTCTCAAGCACTCAGAGATCTGGATCATTCTGAAAGTCTACAAACTCAGTTTAGTACACGTTTTTAAGAGACTTCTTGTCTTTCCTAAATTTTTACTATTTTTCATGCTTGCTGTTTTCTTGGTTTTACCTCAGGAAAAACAAAAGCACACCTTCCCTTTCCCAAACAGCATCCAACATTAGCCATATTAGTGATATGAGAAGTTATCCCTGACATTGGATGCCTCTACTGTGAGGCATGGAACTATTGCAAGGTGAATAGTGTTGTACTGGGTCTTTGAACACAATGCCAAGACAAAAACCCAGATTTCACTAGCTTTCTGCAAAAATTGACTCAAAAATAAGGAGAGATTATTAAAAAAAAAGCTCAGTTTCTCAGAAAGATGTGAAGAAAAATAAGACAGACCTTCAGACTAAAGAATTTTCAATATATAAAAGCTATTACATCAAGAACAGCATCCTACCTGAACTTCCTAGCTCTGCTCTGCAAGCACACCTCAACCATGTTTTGAAACTAGTGAATTTAGGAGTCCTTACTCCTGTCCTGAAGTGTATCTCCAAAACCAGAAAGGAACTATGCTGCTGAAGAGAACTCCAAACTGAAGTTTGGTTGAGTTGCTGGTGTAGGTATCATTGTGCCTCCAGAGGAGAAAGACCAACACGGCTATCCACTCAGGTGCAGCTTCCTCAAACTCTGAAAAGTTCCTCAGCAATGTCTTAGGCTGGTGAGTGTAAAAGGTGTTTAAAAATTACTTTACCTCTCTCTTGAATGAGTAATCTGATATTTGAAACTCATTGGAAACACAGCCAAGATCACAATCTTTGGACAGTCACAATCACCACGGTAGGTATCACTCACTATCTTACATCAAAATGCAACCGTCTTCTTAACATGGATAGACCAACAAAGCATCCAAGTCAACATGTTGCTGGCAGAGCTTCAAGGGAAAAGGCTTTCAGAATAATAGCTGTTAAACTGAATGGTCTCCAATAGCATGACTTGAATAAATTGTTACAAGGACCCCAAAACTGACTTTATGAATGTGAAAAACCTGTATAACTCAGACCACAGCAATTCTTTCGTCAAAGCCTTTATTTCCAGATTAGGTATAGAAGAGAATAACCTAATATGGTCTAACTAGTGTTCCAATACTGATGAAATTTCTCTAAACTCTTCCACTCATTACAATATGCCTATCAATTACTTTAACATAAATCTTTAGCAGATTTCTACAAAAGCAACTAATATTTTGAGGCTCTCCAACTTCAGAAGCTAATAAAATTAGATTATAAGAAAACAGATCACCACAGAAAATGCTGATCACTGAAAAATCAGACCACTGTCTCAAGTTCTGTATCTGAATCCTGGGCATCCAGTCACCTCAGGAGCACCCTCTGTTTAGCATGCATATGCAGGCAGGCATTTGTTAGCTCCTCACAGACTCTGTTTGTTTGACACAACATGATGATCAGTAGAGAAGTAGATAACAAAAAGGACATGTATTGCCATATTCTGATTTAAAATCTCAGAAACGGTTCAGCCATCATTTTCCCATCTGCAGCAGAGGCGGACTATGAAATCCTTGGTCCACTGCAGCACACCACAGACTGGAAGAAATATGCATAGCAGTGGAGAGCAATTCTGAAGTATCTAAATTATCTTGGAGCTTAAGTCTCCTTAACTTTTATTAATATTCTGATTTTTAAGACAACCTGAGCTTCTCAGAGGGAAAGAGGGAGGAGTAGAAAAATAGCAAACCCACACTGAGAATGGTGTTGAACTTCAGTCCATTTGCAGCCATAGCTGAGAAACATCACAGCTTCCCCCTTGTCCAGCTTAACAGGAAACCTTTATCTACTGTTCCTCTAACTCCTTCCACTAACACACAGCACTCTGGACATATTACCCATTTCCTCTCACCCCACAGTTGTTTATCTCCTCAGCATCTGTCATGTCCTAGAAGTTTGGAGCAACTCTGACACCAGTTGCTATGATGTAAATTTAAATCAATCAAGTCAAAAGGCTTCTAGGAGACCTCAGACATGAAAAAAAAAAAGAGAGGGAGAGGGA